>JAQQSZ010004036.1:0-14276 GCA_028646595.1 Phalanger gymnotis | reverse complement strand
CCACCCTGGATCTGTGACTCAGAATTGGGCATTGGGTGACAGAGCTACTAGATGGCAACCATTCCTGCACTCTGTGCTAGTTCAGGGATCCCATGAGATCTCTTTGTGCCTGAGTAGCTTTGCCTTGCTTCTCTGTCTTAACTCTCTGGTACCTGGGTGCCAGACAGAGCCCATGCCTAGTGTCTGAAGACCTCCATCTCTGGTTCCTTAAGCACAAAAAAAGAAACAATATGTTATGTTCAAGAACTATTCTCATCTTTCTTCATTTTAGGGAATTTAATTAGCAATGTCAAGGAAAGAAATTTCTTTACTCATTGTAATCTTTTGCAATCATTTAATGAGAAAATATATCCTCATTCTACAGTAAGAAAGATGAGTTATTTCATTTTTTTCTGAGACTGTCTACCATTGTATAGAAATATTCATCTACTATAATTTTTTTATTATCATAAGAGGAAGTATGTCATCATGGATACAATGTTGGGATTGAAGTCACAAAAATCTTTGTTTAAATTTTTCTTCTGACTTTTCTAGCTAAGTGACAATAGGCAAATAATGGAATTATAAAACTGTGGAATTTGAAAGTATTTCATTAGTTACTGAGTTTAACCCATACCTGAAAGAAATCTGACCAAAACATACCTGATAAGTGAGCATTCATGCCAGTGCTAAATACTTCCAATAAAGGGGATCCCTACAAAGCAATCAATTCCACTTTTAAACACTTCCAATCATTAGTAAGCTTTTCCCAACATTAAAGCCTAAATTTACCTCTTTACAACTTCTACACATTGCTTTTTATTCTGTTCTTTGGGGACAAATAAAATAACTCTGATACCTCCTTTATATGACAGCCCTTCAAATACATAAACATAGCATTCAGGGCCCATTTCCTTCCTTCCTCCCTTGTCCCCATAAACGCACACCTTGCTATGCTGAATCTTCTCTTCTACAGTCAAGACATTCACAATTCTTTTTCTTCCTCAGGATACTTTCCAGATTATAAACGTCCTTATACTGGTAGTGCTCAGACCTGAATACACTATTCTGGTTATGGGAGAGTGTGGAGTAAACTAAACTATCCTTGCTCCTAGAAGTCATGCCTTTTCTTTTGAATTTCCAGGTCATGTTACTGACCCATATTGTACCTTTAAATTCATTAAAATATAGAGCTTTTATAGACAATTTGTTGTCTAACAAAGTCTCCTCTATTCTATGCTATCAATATTAGTTTTTTGAATGGAGTATGAATTTATATTTGTCCATATTGAATTTTAATTTGTTTGATGTAGTCCATTGAGCTACCCTGTTAAAATATTTTTGAATCCCACTCTGTTACCTAGTTTGTTTTTCAATTATTCAATTCAAGAATTCAATTATTAGATTGAATAGCATTCTGATATTTGAATGAGCATGGCACTTATTCCTTGATGCAAATTAGTGGATGGGAGAAAAGTCACAGAGACTAAGCTAAGCCCTAGTCAAGGTTGTTATCTTTCTCTAACTATATTTCTGCCTTTATTATATGTATATGACTACTTAAACCTTACAATGTTGATTTCACCCAAAACTTGGTAGGGCTTCAATCATGTTGCTTCCATGCCTTCTATTTTCCTCAGATAGGCTGTGGATGCCCTGGGCCAGGGAAGGACCATATCTCTTATAGGGACTGTAGCTTTAGTCATTGATTTTTGAGTTAATCCCTAGGTGAGCCCCTAAAACCTTAGAATTTTTGGCCTCACAAGAGAGGAAAGGGAATAGTTCCTGGGAATATAAAGACTGGAGGGA
Source organism: Phalanger gymnotis (assembly GCA_028646595.1). Lineage (NCBI taxonomy): Eukaryota > Metazoa > Chordata > Mammalia > Diprotodontia > Phalangeridae > Phalanger > Phalanger gymnotis. The sequence continues at coordinate 12,488 of JAQQSZ010004036.1, read as the reverse complement.
GAAGACTGTGGAGGAGGAAATGGTCCAAAAGTGAGATGATGGTGCACCTACTGAGCGCTCTAGGAAACTGGCAGTCTTCAAGAGTGAGAGAAAGGCTAAGAAGAAAGATCCAATTCCCAAGACATCATAGAATCTTTTTTTCAGAAGTCTTCTGAGCATGTCTTTCAAATCCTTAACTACACCTCTGTGAGGTTCAGTCTAAGGGCTGGGGAAAGTTAATAGCTGAGAAATAGATGGATTCCAAAAGTGTGGGTTGGGGAAAAGTAGGGAATAGATCCATCTCTGCTGGCCTTTCGGAGTCTCCCTAAAGTAGTATCTCAACTGGTAACTCTCATTCTCGGAGAGCTTCATATTTTGTTCAACTTCCATGGTATGACAAAAGATATAATACATTACAAAAGCCAGAATACAGCAGAGATGAGTCAGTCTCAGAGATATCTAGAAGAGTAAAATAGAGTGGAAGGAACAGGACACACACACATACATACTATAGTACTTTTATAGAAAGGACACTATAAAACAATCATCAGAGTTATTGAAAAAAAAAGTGATAGAACCTGACAGAGAAAAAAATAGACAAATAAAACCAAAGGAAAGAACTATAATAATTAAAGTACTTGGAATCAAAGGAAGTGAAATGAAAATTCCCTAACGAAGATGAAAATATTGCAAAAATTCTTTAAGGATCCTAGAAACAATAATGGAGCAACTCTGAAAACCTCTAGAGTGATTCAGAAGATCAAAGAATTAAATAAAAATATCAAAAAAATAAGGACAGCTATAGGAAATCTTAAAGAAGAAATCAGCAAGTCTAATGGAACAAGATAATTTAGAGCAATGAAAAAACACTTTCTAAAAAAGGAGATGCCTTGAAAAAATTAGGATGATAAATTGTAATAAAAAATATGGAAAAGAAGAAAAATTAATTATATAAAGTCAAAAGCAACAAAATTATTAAGAGCAGTACAAAAGAAGAATGCTGATCTTAAAGATATTTAGGCAAAGAAAAAGCCTAAAATTATGAATCTTCCAGAAAAAAAAAAACTAAGATAAAACAGGAAATCACATAGGAAAATTGGAGAGAAATATTATTGAGTGAGGTAAAATGCATCATCATCATCATCCTCAACCTCATCATCATCAAGTTTAAATCTCTAGGAAGTATTATACTTACACCTTAGATTTATGGTGCCAAACAAATTTGTCAGGGTAGTGGGGGCAAGGGGAGTAAAAAGGAAACATTTTCTAATTCCGAAGGAAACAATCAGATTGACATAATTATCCTTGGTTTACAAGAAATTAGAGGAAAAATATTTATACGATACTCCAAAAAGCAAAGGTTAATTGAACCCTCCACCCCAAGTACATTATACTGCTTGGCTAAATATAAATATCAAAGAAAATAATTGAAAGTTCAATGAAGAGGAAGAACTAAAGTAAGTCATCTTAAAAAAAAAAAACCAAAAGTAAACAGGCTATTCATCATGCAAACTAATCAAACTAAAGAAAGATAATAATCAAAGACTAATAAATATAATGTGTTTTCATTTGCTTAGGGTTGGGCAAGGTCATAAGTGTGAGATGGAGAAGTCTTTTGTTTTTGTTTTTAAAAAATGTTTCATATTGTCTGCAGGGCATTGAAGTGAAAAAAGAATATTAATAGACAAAAGAATATAAGGAGCAAATGGCATAAAGTGGGAAAATGAAGAAGAGGGTAGGAGGAAGAAGTAAATTAATACTTCAAAGACACACAAAAGCACCACTCAGTAAATCAATATTATTGGTAAAGAGATAATGCAGAGGACTTCACTTGGGATGTAGAAAGAGGAAGGGTGGGGCAGGGATGTCCAAGAAATGACTGGCCAGGACTTAAAAAAAAATAAGTGAATAGAAGATTTAAAATTACTCCTATTGCTTTTGAGAAGATGGAAGAATTAAAAATAGAATTGTAGGCTCAGATCACACAGAGATTGAAGTGGGAGTTTGGTCTTACCAACAGAAAGGGTATGTTATGAGAGCCTCTGGTGGTAAGTCAGAGGTCTTCCAGTGAACTTGGAGGTGGTGAGGGTTGAACACTTCAGGAAATTAAAGTCTCCAACTTTGGGTTAAATTTCTCAGGAATATCTTTTATAAGGGAGTAGGAAGTAGCTGAAATCCCAGGTAGACATGGCTCTGAACAGAGTTCAGAGTTGGACAGAGGAATGTAGGTTCATAGGAAGGATGGCATGATATCAAAAGGAAGAAATCAAAAGGCAAAAGATAAGGAATATAACTGTACCTGTAAGGATTTAGTTTATGTAGTATTCCTTCCTCTATCCCACTTCCTCCATCCAGAATTAAAAATCCTGAGATTAAAGTCCTTCAAAAGAAGAGTCTTTAAGCATCATATAATTGGCAAGAAGGCTATGTGCCATGAAGAGTAACTAAAGTTAGATCTATAAGAAAATAAGACAAAAGCACAATACAAGATACAAAACATAATGAAACATTATCAGATAATTTAAATATTTAGAACTCCCACTCAGCCTTCCCATTCTTAATTCATTACAGACTCACAGCACAGTGAGGACAAGCAAACTCTCAGGTCTGCACCTCAATGCCCCCTGTGGGATCTTTGCCTGTCCCCACACCTTCCTCAAAGCAGTGACTTATCTTGAAACACACAGACACAGACACAGACACAGACACACACTGGGAGAGAGAAGGTGATATAATCGCACTAACAGGTGGGCTTATCACAAATAATAGTAAAGTTTACATAAATCAAAGGACAAATTAATGTGAAAGCTCTAAAGAAAAAAAAGGAAGATCACATAAGCACAAAATCCATGAAGAGGATAGAAATGTTTTCCTGAGTTTGTGAATATAGAATAATGAAAGTAAGTGGATTGTTAGCTTCTTGAAGATAGAGGCTGTCCCATGTTGGATTTATATTCTTAGTACCTAGCAGAGTGCTTGACACATAGTAGGTGCTCAATGAAGGCTTATTTATTTATTGATTGATTGGCAGGAAATAGGGTCAGAAATTGTCAGCAACAATCATGTCTCAGTTGCAGGGCTAAGTGAATCATAACAGGGATAAACTAAATCCATAAATTTCTCTTAAGGTACAGTTTTCAATCTCTTTCCTCCTTCTTTCTCAGAATCCTGAAAAGTATTGAAATTAAATAATGTCTTTTAAGACTTTCATTTGTCCAATCCATTTTCTGCAAGAGTAAATTGCCAATTGAATGGCAAGAAAGTGATTAAATAGAACAGGTGGACGCTGCATAGTTCAATTAATATAAGATCGAAACTATAGATGTTCCTTTGCTTTCAAAGTTTAGAGCAAATCCAACCTGTGAGGAAATTAAAAGAAAAGATAGGCCTAGATTCCAACTTTTCCTAGTCTCCAGTTTTTACATTAGTCTTCATTCAGTTAGTCTGCACTAATAAATGTATATTGGAAAGAGCTCTTGATGTGTGTTGAAGTATCAATTCTCTCACTGGTTTTGTGATTTGGGACAAGTTATTTAATCTCTCTGAGTCTCGATTTCATCAAGTGCAAAGTGAATCAGTCAGGCTAAATAGTCTAATCTTTTCTAGATGATTTACTAATCATTAATCAATGAGCATTTTTAAATCACTTAGCATATACCAGGCAATGTGTAGTAGATACAATAATAAATACAATAAATACAAATCAAAAGAAATACAGTTCCTGCCCTTAAGGGACTTACATAGTGCAGGACGACAACACATAAAAGGAAGCTGAAAGTGGGAGGGTTGACCGAAGAGAAAGATTCTCCACTGGGGGACAGGATGAAAAAATCTTGATCACAGTGTGGAGAGAATTGAAGAAATATATGTACTGGGGCACCCTCCTTAAGTTTAGATTCTCAGAGAAACCGTCCAATTAGAGGGAGGGGCCAAAGCTATAAACTCTAATAATCCTGTAAACCCATAAGCAACATAGAATTATTGTCAATGGTTATATGTACCAGCCCACTGGCTATACTAAAGAACAGTACAGTACAGAGTAATTCACAGTATAACTGTAACAATTTTCCTGAAAGGGAAAACTTTTTAAAAACCCTCTTAGAGAAAGTTGTCTAGTTATTTTCACTTCCTGAACAACAGGAAGTACAAAAAAAAATCAGTAATGCTTTCTGTCTTCCCTGTATACCAAGGAGGCTGTTATTTAATATGTGTCTTGGGTTAAAGGGGAAAGTTAAGTCCATTATGCAATTAAGCACATGCTAATACTATACCCCTTTTCCAGCAAATGAAAGCTGTACCATCATTCATGGTTTGCTTTTTATTTGATTATTCTTTTTTATAAATGATATGGTTTCTAACTGGAAGTAGATATTTTTCCTCATTCTAAAAGGATTAATTAGACAGACATTTGACTAATATGGGCAATGAATGAATGCTATTTACTGGTAGAGTAGGTCAAAAAAAATTGATTTAATATAATCCATTGAGATACTAAGGAAGAATATGTGATTTAAGCATGTGAGCAAATAATTTTTTTCCTAGGACAGTAAGAGAATAATAAGTGTTTTTCCATACTAAAAGAGAATTTTTTTTAAAAAATAATTATTTCAAAGCTCTCCTTTGCAAATTATAGATAATTAAATGCATTCACTAAAGCTACACTTATAAAAAATGTTCCTGACTTGATTATGAATTTTATGATTAAGTGAGTCTTAGTATGCAAATATTACTTAAGTTCATTTACATGATTTTTAATTCACAAGCAAATGCAATCATAGTAAAGTTATTCAAAATACAAAGATTTCTACCAGATAAATTATTGTGATATTTAAACAGTAATGTACATAGTATAGAAGTGAAAAGTACTTTGAAATGTAATTTTTAAAAAATTGCAAAACTGCCAAATTTGGAACATAGAAAAGTACAATTCAGAGTACAACTAATTATATATGTATAAATAAATGTATCTGTGGAACAGGTTATTTTTAAACACCAAATTTTAGCTAATACCAAAATAGGAAAGAAAAATTAGCAAATTCATGAATTTAGCTTTTGTTTACACTTCTCAATTTTTTACTCAGATTTTTGCCTTTATAAAACTGTGAATACATGGATCCTGTAAAATATGTGACCAAAGGCTTCTGAAATTACTAATTTTTTTTTAAAAAGCTCTTTTACAAACAGCTAATTTGGGAAATAAAAATACAAATGTAGGCCACAGATTAATAGTTTTCTTTTTACAGAACATAGAATCTTTGTCAAGAACCTTCAAAATTGCCTTACTTGAGTGGGTTAACTATTCTTGATGATCATGGCTATGGCTATGAGTCATCAAAACATCTGTTTAATTGAATCCATTCATGAAATCCACATTTTCCTATTCATTAGTAGCAATACCTTGATCTGACTGTAGTTGTTTCTAACTTTTTGAAAATCGAGTACACTATGTGAAAATTCAAAGTATGAAACATAAATTAGAAAGTGAATACTTATTAAAATGTTCTTCATTTTATGAAAGTATCTGTTAGAGTTATTTTGAATGCTAAAATGATTCAATTTACAAACTATAACTTCATGAATGTTTTCAAGTACTTGTCTACTACATAAGCTGAAATATACTTGTTTTAGGAAAAACTTAATAAAGATGCCAAAAATCATAATACTTTAGGGCAAAAAAAGAGGGGATGAGGAAGTGCACTTGTGGAACTCACAGCTAAAACCTGGCCTTGGCAGCAGAGGGAGTAATTAGACCATCTGACTTCCAAAGCTCTCCCCAGTCCCAAAGAGCTTTCCCAGTCATTTAGATGTGTCTCTTTGAAAAACAAAAATAGCACTTAATGCATTAAAGTGCCTTTGTTGGATTCACCTTCTATCAGATATTTTTCAAAAAATAAGGTAATTGCCAGTGTTGAAATTGTGCTACTTAAAAGGATTTTGTAATCTATATTTCAAGCACTGTCCTCAACTTTTATCCTTCTTTCCATGAGGGATATTTTAAAGGCAAAATAGCACTTGGAATTATTATTTTTGAAGTTCAACCCTCCACTTTTCTTTTTTTTCTCCAATTCATCCTCCATTGCTTTCCTCCCCATGTACAAACAAAACCACAACTCCACCTCCTGAGAAACATTACTTATATAATATTATTGATGTTAGGGGGACCCCGATATAGTGACATGCAGGTCCTGCCCCAAATGAATTCAATTCAAGCCTTCTTTCAACCAAAGAAAGATAACACAGTTCATTAAAAATACACCAGATTCTTAAGGAATCTGAGCATTTGTTATGCTTGTATTGACCAGCAGGCCAGATTGAATCTGAGTACCTTCACAAGGCCAAGATAGATCTTACATACAGAAAGACTGTGGGAGGGATCTAGGGTTGGCCAAGTAGTCTGGCCTGATGGAAGGAGGGTGTGGTCTAAGGAGCATCTCAATGGGGTTTTGATAGGATCAAGGGTGGGAAGTAGCCTAAGGCTATCTGGAGACAACAGACAAAGGAAGGCTAGGCTAGGTTAAAGGTAACAGAGAATTGGGCATAGAGATAAGGAAAGGCTCATAGCCTCAGGGTGAACACCAGATCAAGTGGAAGATTCAAGGAGAGTTCAAGGAGGTTCTCAGAGTCCTATCATTATGACTTCATATTATTATATATTATCTTATGTATTATATTTTAATTATATTACATATTATATTATAAAATTTGACATTTTAATGTCCCTGAGAAAAGGGAAAAGAAAAATTGGCAGGAAAAAAAATGTAGCTGTCTAGGTGAGAACTTTTTTTTTTTTACTCTAAGTCTCTTACTATCTTGGATGTTTTTCCCTTCAGAAAACTTACAGTTATAATTTATTTGGAAAACTATTGGAGAGACCTAAGGTTAAATTCTACCTTCAACACCTACCAGGACCATGGGCAACTCACTTAATCTTTTGAAACCTCAATTTTTATTTTTACCTGTAAAATAAAGATAATGTTTTTAGTATCTACCTCACAAAGTTATCTTGAAAAATGAAATAATGTATGGAAAATAATTTGAAAACTTTAAGGAACTATAGAAATTTCAGTTGTTGTTAGTTTTGAATAATATCTACATAGATACTAAGAGTTGGAAGAGATCTTAGAAAGCATCTAACCAAACCCCTTCATTCTTATAAATAGGCATCAGAGTACATTTTTTTAAAAAAATAATCAACTGCTTCATTAATTTCTATAAGACAATTGAGACAGGGTACAAAGCATCATAGGTCCATGTTTTATAGCTACAGAAATCAGAGCACAAAGAATCTATGGAGTCATTTGAGCTCCCATAATATGTTGCGGGTAAATCATGAGTCCAGTTTGAAACATTAATAAATTCAAAAATTTATCAACTTTGCCTTTTTTAATATCATCTAAGAACTTCTATTCATGTTTTTTTGCCATTTCCAAATAAATTCCATACAACTTACTCTTTCACTCTTATCTTAATGGCTTACCTTAAGACATACTCAAGTCTTCATAACAGAGAACACCATGGAAGCTTATTACTGTACCTTCCTTTAAAAACACCAAGAAATTGTGGAACATCTTAGATTACTATAGGACTGGGACTAGTGTTAAGTTAGGTTTCTTTCTTGGAAATGATATGGAGACCATTAGGTCAAGGGCTTGTGAGAATATTATTTTGTTATTTGGTTAATATCATGCTTGTCTAAAGCTTTGTTACAATTAATAATGTTAAAAGAAGAATGGCTAGTGGTTTGTTTTGTAAATGCCATCAAAGAAACATGGCATGACTAAAAGTTTATAATGTTACATGTACTATGTTAAGAATTGGTTATCTAATGTATTTATGTATGTGCTGGAGTCTGCTGTTAATTCCTTAGTGAAATATCATCCTCCTGGTGGGGAAATGTTAATGTAAAGTTATGTTAAGTAAAGTATGTAAAGAGTTAATGTAAAGTATGAGGAACTGGGTTCTGATGTAAATTTCTTAAACAGGGCAATTGGCCAAAGTTCCAATTTTGAATTTGTAAAAATGATCAGGGTATAAGGATTAGAAAATTGTGCCAAGGTAACTTTTTTAGGAGAATGGAAAGAAAGCTGGTTCCTGCAGGAAGGCAAGAAGAAGATGCTGGAGGTGGCTGGAACAAATGCCAAGGACCAGAAGACTTCACCGATGTTATTCCCTGCCAGACAGCCTTATGGGAAGACACTTTTGAATCTTAAAGGGACAATTGCATTATCATTTTCTTTTGGGTCTCTGTATCTGTATTTACAAAGGGGACTGCCCTCTTTGATTTGTCAATGCTTTGATTAATCCTTCCCATATTTAAAGGGGTGATGATTAAGAAGAAAAATTCAGATGAGAAAGAGAGTAAGGAAATATTAAAATGTGTAAACAAAACTTTGAATAAAAGAAGAGAGGGAAATGGTAAGAAATAGGAGGAGGGGTTTTGTTTCCACAGAACTAAAGATGTACTTCCCTCCCTCCCCCACCCCAGCTTTAGCAGAAACCAGGCCTCACAGTGGGTCAGGTGAGAGGTCAGAATCTTGTACAAATTTGCATGCTTTTTGAGAAGGCAGTCAGGGGAAATAGAGAGGCCAAACCCCTTGAACCAGTTCAAACTTATCTAGGGTATGGTCTTGGTCAAGAATCCAGGCCTACTGATTTGCATAATTTGCATATGTTAAAGAGGGAAAGTAGGGGAAGTAAAAGAATGTAGTTTAATCCTAAGCTAAGACAAGGAAAATCTAATTAACTTCACTTTTGCTTCTGTATCCTTATTTCCTACCTACATAAACTATGTAACCTAGGAAAACTATGTAAAAAATAAAGATTGTAAACTAACCATAAAAAAAATAATAAAAACACCAAGAACTTTCAAATTAAATGAGATAAATGATGTTAAAATTACATTCCCATTTAAAACACAGTTACAGACAATTGGTACATGTGCTTTTCAACCACAGAATTATATAACCTACAATTCCCTAAAGTATGTCTCTGATGCAATACCTAGAAATGAAAATTTTCTTAATTTCCTACAGTCTTTTCAAAATGGAATTCAACCCCTGGAAGTTCTTATCAAGCTGGCAAGGATTTGAGCAGTGACTTTGTTGAGGTTAGGGAACCATATATTGAGGTTTGGGGTTTAGGGACCCAAAAATACTGACATGTCAGGTCCTGCTGAGTGAATTAGACTCAAGCTTTCTTTCAACCAAAGAAAAACAAAGTTTATTAAAGATTCACCAGATTGGTTAGACTCTTAGGGAGCCTGAGCACTTGTGACACTAATGTCAGTGGCCAGATTAATCTGAGCTGAGCTAGACTGAATTTGAGCACCTTTTGGGAGGCAAGATGGAGCTTATACACTGAAAGGTTGTGGGAGGGATGTAGGGTGGCCAAATAGTCTGGAGTGATGGAAGGAGGGATCTAGGGAGGATCTTGATGGGACTTGGGTGACTGGGGGGACTGGGGTGAGATCAGACTCCAAGAATGGGAATAAAGGTGGGAAACAGCTGAAGGCCACCTGGAGATGACAAACAATGGAGAGCTAGGGTAATGACTTGGGTATAGATACTTTGATAGGATCAAGGGTGGGAAATCTGGAAATAATGAGACAGTGGAGGACTAGGCTAGGCTATTTGGCCATGAAAAGCCAGATCAAATAGGAAGATTTCAGGGAGAGCTCAAGGGACTTTCTAAAGTCTGTATCCAATCAGTATCAGTAATCCATACCCCATCAACCTGAAGTACCTTTCTATAAAAGCAGTTAAGCTATACATAATGAGCATTATTATCTGTTTGACCTGCAGATAATGAATGTTTTGTCTATAGCAATTCATGAAACTAGTTAATACATTTTGCAAGGGCTGGTCATCTTGCTGTTCTGCATATACTTACCATATAAAATGGACATTTCCATATACATAATAGAACAAACAATGAAGATGGTACATAAATACTATTCATAACTTACTTTTTAATATGCAACTATTTTTTGAAAGAACAACAAAAAGGCTTTGGGTATGTATTTTATTTTTATATTACCTACCTTTCCTGATTACTCTCGTGCCATGAACTCTCTTATTACAAAGTAAGACAATTAAGCAAAATTAACAATACAATGACCTAATTTGAACATGCATGCAATATTCCATGCCTAAAGCCCCTAACCTTTTTTTTTAATGTTTTATAAATTACCAGCAGAATCTATTTTATTTCCCTTTCACCTATCCACCTCACAGAAAAAAAAAACAGAAATGAAAAACAAATTCCTCATAACAAATATGTGTAGTTAAAAGAAATTCTTTCATTGACTGTGTACAAATATATAGGTATAGATAGACATATAGATCTCATTCTGCAGATTAAATCCATCACTTTTGTTATTCTTTTTCTCATTCCTTCTATTACTTTTATATATTAAAAAATTTCAATGATCCTGTTTTCTTTCTTTCCTTTTTCTTTTTATTGTTGTAAAATTATACCCTATCCCTTTAGCCTGTGTCTACACTCCTTCTCTCTCCTACATCACTCTTAGTTTGAAAAAAAAAGCTTTTATAATAAATACGCAAATAAAACAAATTCCCACATGAACCTTGTTTGAAGGATGTAGGTTTGCTCCATATCTTAGGTCCATTACGTATCTAGCAGAAGGTTGATAGCCTATTTAATTATGAATCCTCTGGAAATATACTTGGTATTTGCATTGATCAGGGTTCATAAGTCTTTCTCAGTTGCTTTTCTAGTCTAGAAGCTTTTCTCAGTTACTGTATAAATTGTACTCTGATTTCTACTCACGTAGACCTCCCAGATTTCTCTTAGATATTATACATGTATACACACATATGTATATATACATACATACGTATATATGCATACATATACATTTTTTCCCCTAAAGGCAGGAAAAAACCACCAGAGCTTATTGAACAGGGAAGTAATATAGCTAGACTTGTACCTGTACTTTAAGAATATTAATTTAACATTTATATGGAGGATGAATTATAAAAGAAAGAGACAGAAAGCAGTGAAATCACATAGGACACTATTTTAATAGAACAAGTGAGAGGTAATGAGACTCTGAACTGAGAAGATGGTTTTGAAGATAGAATGTAGGTGACAAACAAGAGGGATGTGGTGAAAGCAAAATTAATTTAACTTTGTGGCTGGTTTAATAATGGCATAAGGAAAAGTTTAGAGTCAAGGGTGATTGATATTGTAATCTTGAGTGACTAGAAGCATAGTGGTGCTCTCATCAGCAATATTGGACTATTGATGGCTGGGTTTAAGGGAGGGAGATAATGGATTTTATTTTGAAGAGATCAAATTTGAAATACTTTTAGGACATCCAATGAAAACCTTCTAATATAATTGGTGATATGGTATTGGACCTCAAGAGAAAGAATAGCTCTAGATATAAAGATCTTGAAGTCAACTAAATAGAAATGGTAGATGAATTAATCAGATCTGGTAAAATTGGAGAGAGAGAGAGAGAGAGAAAGAGAGAGAGACAGTTCAGAACATAACCATAGGGTACAGTAGCACATGATTATCAGGCAATGGATGGTGATCCAACAAAAGATTGAGAAAACAAACAAGTATGAGGAGAAGCATGAGAGACCAATAGTATGAAAAGTCAGAGGGAAGAGAGTTCTCATAATGTGAGGGTGTTTAAAAGGGCCAAATGCTGCAGACAGTTTCAAAAAGATGAGGTCTAAACAATGGTTGTTGAATTATCAGTCCAATGATGATATCAAAGGTCATATTACAAAGGGTTGATAAATTATTTAGGTGAGAGGAAATTGAAGCAAGAGTTATATAAGATATGAGTTATATAAGAGTTTTGCCTTGAAAAGGAAAAGAGATTGTATAATAGCTTAAGGTAGGGAGTGGTCAGCTGAAGGGTTTTTCCTTTGTTTTTAAGGATGATCAAGGCTTGAGCATGCTACATCCAACAGAGAAGTGATGAGTAGATAGAGATGTGGGAAATTAGATGAGAGTAGAGAAGAGATGATTGTAGGGGAAATCCATGAAAGGAAACAGGAGAGGATGTGATAAAAAAACAGAAAAAGAGGAGTTGACATTTATTAGGGAAAAGGCAACATCTCCATTAGAGACAAAGGCAAAAGAGAAAAGAATAGGAGATGATGTCAAGGAATTTTGCAGTATAAGGAAAAGAAGAAGAGAGAGTTCATGATCTGATGTGTGGCCATTTTTTTCTTTTAATATTTACAATACAATATGAGATGAGGTGTTCTGCTGAGGAAGTGGGGAGTATGTATGAAGTTAAAGGAGAGAAGAGAAAGTTTGGAACTCCTAGTGTGGAGAGTTCATAGAGAATCAGAGAATCTTAAAAAATATTTTTTTGCTGCAACTTGGGTCCAGTTGAGATCTGAGATTCTTCTATGTTCCCTATCCTTATTATCTTGAGATCAAGAAGTATGTCAGAAGGAGAGAACCATCTCCTCAAACAGATTGCCCCCTGTGTGACCCCATATTTCCATTCATTTTCTTTTTTT
>JAQQSZ010004035.1:0-14276 GCA_028646595.1 Phalanger gymnotis | reverse complement strand
TACTCAAAAACTGACCATGTACTAGGGCATAAAAGGATCACAATCCAGTGCAGAAAAGCAGAAATAGTCAATGCATCCTTTTCAAATAATGATACAATAAAAATTATTTGTAATAAAGGACCATGGAAAGATAAACTAAAAATTAATTGCAAACTAAATAATCTAATTCTAAAAAATGATTGGGCCAAAGAACAAATCATAGAAACAATTAATAATTTCATTTAAGAGAATGACAATGGTGAGACAACATACCAAAACTTATGGGGTGCAGTAAAAAGAGTTCTTAGGGGAAGCTTTATATCTCTAAATGTTTACATGAATGAAATAGATAAAACAGAGATCAATGAATTAGGCATGTAACTGAAAAAGCTAGAAAAAGAACAAATTAAAATTCCCAATTAAATATCAAATTAGAAATACTGAAAACCAAATGAGAGATTAATAAAATTGAAAGAGCTGGTTTATTAAAAAAATAATAAAATTGAGAAACCTTTGGTCAATTTGATTTAATAAAAGAAAGAAGAAAACCAAATTACCAGTATCAAAAATGGAAAGGGTGAATTCGCCTCCAATGAAGAGGAAATTAAAACAATAATTAGCAATTATTTTGCCCAATTGTATGCCCATAAATGTCTCAGCCTGAGCGAAGTGGATGAATATTTACAAAAATATAAATTGCCCAGGTTAACAGAAGAGGAAATAAAATATCCAAATAACCCCATCTCAGAAAAAGAAATTGAGCAAGCCATTAATGAACTCCCCAGGAAAAAAAAAATCTCCCGGGCCAGATGGTTTTACATGTGAATTCTATCAAAAATTTAAAGAATAATTAAGGATTTATTCCAGGAATGCAAGGCTGGTTGAAAATTAGGAAAACTATCAGCATAATTGATCAAATCAACAACAAAACTAGCAGAAACCAAATGATCATCTCAATAGATGTAGAAAAAGACAAGTTCTGAGAAAGACAAGGAACTTACTAGTGCATAGAATGCTGGTCTTGGAAGTAGGAAGACAAGAATTAGAATCTTGGGTGAGACACTTAGAAGCTATGTGAATCCAGACAAGTCCCTTTATCTCTCTCAGCCTCAGTTTCCTCATCTATACAATGACCCTAATAGCACCTACTTCATAAAGTTGCTGTCAGGATCAAATGAGATAATGTAAGTCAAGCACTTTTCTTGTCTAAAAGTGTTTTGTAAATGATAGCTACTTTTTAGCTTTTACTTCACAGGGCCCTAAAACAGACTGAATGAGTAAAATGGATAATACTTCATTTGGATAAAATGAGATAATGTATGTAAAATGTTTTTGAAAACTTTGAAATGAAATATAAATGCTAGTTATTACAATTATATAACAATAATGATAATAATTTGTGATGAGGGAATTCAAAGAGTCCAAGTGGCTTTTCCCATACAACCAGAATGAGTGCCAGTATTGTCTACGTGCCAGGTGCCCTGAGAGTTATTCCAATTTTCTTCCTGATACATAGTGACTGCTGCTTTCTGAGGAAAGCACATTTGATTTAATCTTTGTTCTATATTTGTGATTCTAAGGACTGAATGTAGGAGTAAATTGACTTTGAGGTTACAAAAACACCTAAAAAAAGGAAGAAGATGGAAGGAAGGAAGGAAAAGGAAGCAAGGAAGGAAGGAAGGAAGGAAGGAAGGAAGGAAAGAAGGAAGGGAAGAAAGAAGAGAGGCAGTAAGAATGTGGTCATGCCCCTTACAGTAGCAAAAGTAATATTGATTTGATTATTAAATTGATTATTATTAAAGGGAATGTGATATACATGAGGCAAAAGGGCAGATATCCAGTCTGGTCCCGCCTGATGGCAAAAGCAAGTGACCAGGTCACTTATAGGTAAAAAAGAAAAGAAAGAAGGTTAATATAGTGATGTTTTGCATGATTTCACATGTATAATTGATATAATATTGCTTGCGTTCTCTATGGGGGGGGGCGAGGACCAGAGGGAGAAGAGAATTTAAAAGCTAAAATGTCTTAAGTGGGTGTTAAAGAATAAAAAGAAAGGAAAAGTGAGGGTGAGTGGTATGCATCAAATACATTTAGAGGAAAGACACATATTATAAGAGTAACTCTAGTCTCCCAAAGAAATCTTTTAGACAGTGAGTACCTTAAGGGACTAAAAAGAGAAGAAATATAATGTGAAACTGATGAAGCAGAGTGCTGGACTGATCATAGACCCATCCTGTCCAAGCTAAATATTTGCATTCAACAAAAGAAGCAGCCCTGAGGCCAGAAGACTACCAGAAGCATTAATGTCAACAGATTAGAGTGCTTCTCTGGGTGGGAATTTCTTTGACTTGCTAACTTTGAGGGAAAACTGAGTCTACATAATTGGTGACAGTGGAACAGAAAAGTAATGGGCAGCTTTCAGATGAAAATAAGGGAATTCAGAAGCTGCTAAATGAAAAACGAGAACTACACAGGTTTACCAGCAGAGTAGTTTGTCTGTCTCTAAAGAGGCAGTGTTTAACTCCATCAAAAGAAAAGTGCAAGTGAAACTTAGACAGAGATGCAGAATTCTTGGCTCAGTAAGAAGGTGGGTGAAAGTCAGTTTTATGCTGATAGTAATAATACCCAAGCACGTTTATGATGCCCTACAGGATATTTATGGGCCAAAGTCCCATGGTGCAACTTAACCACTCAGTGCTGTGATGGAGCCTCTTTGTATAATGATAAGGACGTGATCCTGTAGAGATGGGCTGAACACCTCCATAGCATTCTCAACAGACTTTCATCAATCAATGCTAAAGCTATTGACCATCTACCTCAGGCTGAACTCAATCCTATCTAGTCAAAATTCCAACTGAAGAAGTTCTTGATGCAATTAGGGTGATTTTTTGTGGCAAATGCCTTGTGCTGATTCCATTCCAGCTGAGATTTGCAGGGCACAGGGTCCACTGCTCCTACAAAAGTTGACTGAAATTTAAAAAGTTATTTGGCAAGAGGAGGTTATCCCAAGGAGTTCAAGGATGCCTCAATTGTCCATTTCTATAAAGATAAAGGAAATAAATTTTCCTGTGACAGTCACGGAGCTGGGGGTGTATGGTATCTCTCTCTTACTCATTACTGGCAAGATTCTTGCCAGAGTCCTTCTTAATAGGCTAATCCTTGATCTGGAAGATGGTCCTCTACCTGAGAGCCAATGTGGCTTCAGAAAAGGCCAAGGAACAGTTGATATTGTGTTTGCTGCCCAACACTTCTGGAAGAAATGCCAGGCAAAGAATAGAAAATACACAATGTTTATCTATCTGACCAAAGATTTTGATACACTCAATCATGAAGGCTTGTAGAAAATTATGTCAAAATTTGGTTGCCCAGAGAAGTTATACAGTATTGGCAGAACATGCACTTGCCCTCAGTACCTCCACCACTGCTGCTGCTGCCACATCTTCTTCTTCCTCTTCTCCCCCTCCCTTTCTTCCCCCTCCTCCTCCTTCTTCTCCTTTTCCTCCTCCTCCTGCTCCTTACACTGCTACTTCTCCCTCCCACCACCATTCCCTTGGAGCAGACCATCCTGGTGCTTGTTTTGTGAAGGGGCATCTGAGGGGACTCCTGCACTCGTTATGGCTGACAAAAAGCCAAAAGAAGGAGTCAAGACTGAAAACAAACACATTAATTTGAAGGCAGCAGGGCAAGATGGTTCAGTGGTGCAATTTAAGATGAAGAGGCACACACCACTTAGCAAACTAGTGAAAGCCTATTGTGAATGACAGGATTCGTCAATGAGGCAGATGAGATTCTGATTTGATGGGCAATCAATCAATGAAACAGGCATACCTGCACAGTTGGAAATAGAGGGTGAAGATACAATTGGTATATTCCAGCAGCAGACAGGAAGCACTTACTAAAAAGAAAATCTACAACCCTACTCCAGAAGTGTGTTCCCAAGGAAAACAATACATTTACAATTAGAAAACCAAGATTTGGTTCATCTGCATCCTGACTACTGTAGTGTAGTTTTCTCTCTTCTTTGATTCCTTTCCCCCATTCCTTTATTGTACATAAAGTAACTGGCGTATGTGCACGGGCATAATGCATATTTTTTAACTAAATGGCCAACAGTATGTTTTGATCAACATCGAATGGAAATGGGAAGGGGAAAAAGCAAACTGGTTCTGTGAAAATATCCCTTTTCTCCATGCTCATTCAACTTTTATCTTTATATTCCAGCAAGTTATTTTGCTCTCACTGTTTGACAACAACAAAAAACCCACAAAAAATCTTTGCATACCTTGTTTGATTGGATAATTTCAATGTTTTTCTTTTATCATTGTAAAACCAAGGACAATTTTATAACCTTTTTGTACATGTAGGGCAATCTCTATCTCTCGGTAGGGATAAATTACTATAAAGAAATTGATCCTAGATAGTTTACCTTTCAAGTCAAACATCTTCTCATTTAAATAAACTTCTTGTTTAAAAATAAAAAAAGAAGTTAATCAGTATTGTTTGTCAATTTCATGATATTATACTTGCCTGGGTTCTGGAATATGGATGATGATCTCATACTTTCCTCATCATCAATGGAGTGAAGCAGGGAGATGTGCTTGTTCCCATGCTTTTTAGGATGACATTTTCAGCCATGTTGTCAGATGCCCTCAACAAGCATGAAAATAGCATGAAGGTCAGTTACCACAATGTTAACAAATTATTTAATTTGAAAGGGCTATGAGCCAAGACTAAAATGGAGGAAGAGTTGTATGATTTTTTTCTTGCAGATGATTGTGCACTTGATGCAACAAAGTATGAATCTGCTCATTTTGACCTAACAATTAACACCAAGAAAACAAGGGTTCTCCACCAACTAGCACCACACCAGCCATTGGTTACAGCAAATGGAGACATTTTGATTACCATGGGTAAATTAACTTACCTTGGCAGTATACTTTCCAAGGACGTCCGCATAGATGATGAGGTTGATGCATGCATTGCTAGATCTCCCTCAGTGTTTGAGAGGCTCCAAAAGAAAATGTGGGAGAGAGAAGATATTAGACTGCCTACCAAACTGAAGGACTACAGAACCATTGTTCTTATCTCGTTGTGAAACCTGCATAGTATACTAATTCCATGCCAGGAAACGGAATCATTTTCATTAGAATTGTCTTAAGAAGATTCTGAAGATCACCTGGCAAAATAAGGTGTTTGATACTGAGGTTCTTTCTTGAGCTAAACTGCCAAGCATTCAAACTCTAATTCAGAGAGTACAAAATAAATAGGCTGGCCATGTTGTTCGAAGGCCAAAAGCACTTTTGCCTAAAAGATTATTTTATGGAGAACTCATACAAGGTAGGTGCTCACATGGCGGTCATAAGAAGAAATACAAGGACACTTTCAAGGTCTCTCTGAAAAACTTTGGAATCAATTGTGTGACATGGGAGACACTGGCAAAGGATCACCCAGCATGGTATGCCCACATCAAAGAAGGCACTGTGCTATGAGTGAATTAGAATTGCAGTAGCTCAGAAGAAGTGTGAGATGTGCAAATTTAGAGATATCTCTACTCCAAATATTCATATCGACTATTTATATCTGACCTATGGTATGAGCTTGTATTAGTCTCCTCAGCCACAGTTGGAAACATTGCACCTTGACTCCAACATAGTGATGTCATTTTGGTCTTTTTCAAGATTGAATGACAACCACCAACTAACCGTCTAATCCTTGAGGGCAAGAAACGGGTTTTTTTAATCTTTTCGTCCCCAACATTAGCACAGTTTTTGGATATAGTAAGTGTCTAAATAAAAATCTACTTTTCAAACCACTAAGAATAAGGGAATACAAAACAAAACACTTTGAGATTTGACCTCATACCCAGGATATTAGCAAACATAACAAAATAAGAGAATATACAAGTTTTAATGGGGTTGTACAAAGCCAGGAACATGAATACATTTTTGAGACAGCTGTGAATTGATCCAACCATTACGGAAAGCAGCTTGGAATTATGTTACAAAAGTGACCGAAACAGTTATACACTTTAATGAAGGGATCACATTGCTGAGAATATATCTCAAGGAATACAAAATAGACAAAAGGTCCCACATAAGCCAAAATACTTATTGTATGTAGTATACTCAGTTGTAGCAAAGAACCACACAAAAACTAGATGACCATTGATTGGAGAATTGGGAGGTATAGTGGCTTACCTAGATTAACTCAGCCAGTATATGGCAGAAGAGAGATTTGAACTCAGGGCTTCATGACTCTATGGATAGCTCTCTATCTATCACCTGCCTGTCAATGGAATATTACTGTGCCATAGAACTATGACTATGATGAATAAAATAAATAATAATAAATAAAATGGGAAGACCATATGAACTGATGGAAAGTTACATAAGGAAAATCAAGAAAATAATGTAAGAATTTAACAATGTCAAGGGTAACAAAACTGAAACTGAATTGTATGTAGTTATAATGACCATGGCTGGCTTTGAAAAAGGGAAATACACCAAATTTGAGGAGGTAGAGATCTATGAGCAAGGAAAACTTCACATACCATCATGTTTTTGATGTGTTGATTAGTTTTTATGAACTGCTTTGCTTTTCTCTTTTTTTTCTTTGTTACAGAACTCTCTAACAAGGAGGGGTATCTCTCTGGGTGGGGAAGGGGGATGAAAATTATAGAAAGTGAAGATGACAAAAACAAAAGTCATCAATGATTTTTAAATACAAATAAAACTGAAATTTGCTGAATATGATTTAGTTAAATTAAGTCTATTGTCAGTTTTTGACAATGACTTTGATATCTTGTTTAAACTATTACAGGAAACTACCATCAGGACTGGGGAGAGAATAAGACTGGTAGAAGTCTATCTCAACCCTTCCCATCAAGCAAATTAAAGGAATTTTAGAAATAAAAGAAAACTTAGAGATCATCTAATCCAAACTTCTCATCTTACAGATGATGAAATTGAGACCCAGAGAGATGATGTGATTTGACTGAAGTCACGCAGCTCGTTGGTGGCAAAGTTGGGAATTGAATTCTGCTGACTCTTTTGTAAACTCCACTCTCTGAAAGACTAAACATGGTCAATTTAAGGGTGACTTCCTTCATGCAGAGGAACATAAAAATGGAATACAGATATGAGAGGCACCAGGAAATAAAGTAAAGAACATTGGGTTTGGAGTCACATAAGTAGTCATGTACTTATTTAGTCTACAAAATTTTACCTGTACGATCCTGTGATTTTTATGTTTGTGGTTTGAGGAATTACCTGGAATGCTGAAGGAAATAAAGACAATGTGTATTTACAGAGTATTCCGTAGAACACTATTGTACTCAATGTAACAAAGATGTTGAGTGGAGGCTATATGTGAAAACAGGCATGGAAATTCAAACAATGAAAGAAGCAGTATGGTGTAGCCAACAGAACACTTGTCTCTGGATTCTGATAAACTGACTTCAAATTCCACTTCTGACACTTGGTACCAGTATGAACTAGCACTACTCCTTTCACCTCAGTTTCCTGATCTGTAAAATGAAGAAGTTGATCTAGAAATCCTCCAGTTTTTTTTTCCTTCTCTAGATATATGATCTTACAATTGTGAGCCACTACCAGTGGGTAACTTTTTATTTGTATTCATTTTTTACTTTCCTCAAGTTCCCACTCATCCTTTCACTTTTCACACCATCTTCTACATGCTCCAATAGCCCCCACCCCCTGTGCCATAATAGAATACTTCTCTTTCTCCCCCATGAATGACATCCAAGAAAATAGATGTCAACCACCCATGGAAAGATTACATCTTAGACTGCAATATCATCCACAAATCTAATGATCTAGAAAGCTATCATTTCCTTGAATACCTTGGAATTTCATTTCTTCAATCCAGGAATCTTTCTAAGATGCATATCAAAATCTATCCAATCCTTCCTTTTCATCCAGAAATGATGATGGGGATGATGATGATGATGATAACTCAGGAGATCCTGCTTTTCTTCTTGCTCTCACTACATAACCAGCTCATTTCCTTCTCCATTGATATACACTGATTTATTTTTATTTATGTAGCATGTATCACAAAACAAGAAAAATGTTAAAGAACAAATCAAATTTATTACTTAAAAATGAATGCGAATAGTTCCTAATGCATAAATCCTTCTTCCTTTAGAAGCATTGGAGTCCAGCTGTCATGAGAGGTTCACATCTGGCAGCTAGACCAACAGAATTCCAACTCATGGCTGGAGTAGTAGTTCAAATAACTACTGTAGACCACAGGGACTGCCAATTGATTCACTTCCTAGGCTGCAAAGAGACAAAATGTCAGTGGTATGACTCAGGCCATCTTCAGTACCAAAAAGCTCAAGCCTCTTTCCTAATGACAATAGGAAGGCTGGCATAGAAATCTGTTTAATCTGTAGGGTCTCATGGTACCACAAAGCATAATAAAAACAGAATGGGAGCTAGAACTAGGTGCTCCAAACCAAACTACTGGGTGGGCGTGTAACTGTTTAACTTCAATAGTGAGTGCCTCCCTACTGGACTCCAAGGGATGGATGATCTTTCACTAGCACTGCCTGAAGGCAATAAAATAAAACTCCCTGATCCATGTTAGGCCAAAAACTGAGGGCCACAATGTCCAAAGTGCATCAATCTAGATGACATTAAGCAGTTTTATCATATATGGCTGCCCATTGAAGCCCTAAAGACTATATAAAATTCGTCTGGGAATGCAGAACTCACACAATGCCTGCTCCTCCTACATCTGTCTTAGATATACACTGAAAAACAGCTTTGGCATCTGTCACAGGGGGAACTATACCCAAAACATATAAACCAAAATAGAGCACCAATCTCAGTTGTTGTTAAAAAGGCTTTTTGGGTCACTAGAAGGTTATCATTCCCTGTAACCTCAAGAACCATCCCATTTTAAGAATAGTTCCAAGATGGCTTTCAAGATCTTTTCATTTTCATTTGGAGCTGCATGAGATGGGGCAGTAGCTTCAGTGCTTTAAGCCCACTAGAAGATGGCCTGGATTTTGCATTAGACACCTTACATAAGGTTATAATTACTCTTCTTCTGGGTTAGATGCCCTTCTTAAGTTGTTTTTCAAATGGTCTGTATTAAACCCAAGAAATATTTTGCCAAGCATTCTTTCCTTTCAGTTTAAAATCTACTTGATTCTGTGTCCTTTACAGTTAAATCATCAGAATGTTATTTTAAGAGCTATTTTATGTTCAAGGAACCTTTTGAATATTTTAAAGGAGTTTTCTTAAAGTCTATTCTTAAAAGCTGGAGTTCACCTTTTGCCAAGACTAAATGAACTCAGGCTGAGTCTAAACCTCTGAATTGAAGAATTTGGGGCAGGTTCTTACATTGGCCAAATAGAGATTTTCTCTCCTTGGTTACGAGTCATTTTCAAAGCCAATAAACAAAGGATTTTTCCCCACGCTATTATTTAACTTTTATGAATATGTTTTATTGCATTAAGATCGAATTTCATGGTAAAAAAGTTATTCCTTATATGGATAACTAATGCAAAAGCTCCAGTCTTATCAAATTGTCTCAATGAATTCCTTAAAATAGCCAGAAATATTAACCAAGACCTGATTATGAGAGCTCTTGCTGACAGGTGGAAGACCCTTTCCCTCTCATGTGAAAAGTGTTTTTAGATCTTTTACCTAATTTTTAAAAGTACAAAACTCTATTCATGATTAATCTGAATAAAAATAGTGAGATAGAAATTAGCTAAATCATAGGGAATGTTGTTTTAATGAAAAGTTCTGCTTTTCAATAATTACATCATTGGTACACCATACATTCCCTTTTGCTTGAGACTTCAATACTTTGGTGGACCTGTGATGTCATAGGTGTGGGCTCTCCCACCAAAGGGATACAGTGTGGCATATCCAGGCCTTTGAGCTTGTACAACTCAAACTGGCCTGTCTGTTCTTCACACATTGTAGTCGCTCTTTCATCTCTGTGTTGTTGCACTAGTTAAGCCCTTCCATGGACATGCCTTTCAGTGAAAAATAATCCTTCACGTGGTCTATATATTCCTACTAGCTATCACCTTGGGCAGCTAGGTAGTACAGTGGATGGGTGCCAGGCCCTCAGTCAGGAAGACTCATCAAATCTGGCCTTAGATGCATATTAGCTGTGTGACTCTGGGCAGGTCAGTTAACCCTGTTTGCCTTTAAGCTCATCAATTCCAGTGGATTCATATGTAACAGTCTATTCGTTCCCACCGTACTCTTCCGCACTAGACTTTGAGTGACACGCAACCTAAGTGCCATGAGGTAGCTAGGTGGCACAGTGACTCGAGCACTAAACCTGGACTCAGGAAGACCTGAGTTCAAATTCTATCTCTGGCACTAGTTATATGATGCTAGTCAGGTCACTTAAACTCTTGAAGCATTTGTGAAAGTAGAGTTAAAAATAGCACTTACCTCCCACAGTAGTGAGAATCAACTGAGATTTTATAATGTGCTTTGCAAACCTGAAGCACTATACCAATAGTAGCTATTATTATTAATTTTTAAAGACTGTATTTCATGACATAACATAGAGAATAACTGGAAGAATATTGTTATTAAAAAGATGTACTTTTATGTTTGGGAGAAATCAGATGTCATTAAAGACACTACAAAATTTTCCAAAGGTATTCCAGTCTGATTTCTTGCTGCTTAATTTTGGATTGGTCCACTGTACATCCACAGTACCTGTTCAAAAATATGTACTTGTGGACCAGGTCTGGGGATTTTTCATTCATTTGCTTGTCATAATCTCAACAATAGTATTTCAAGAATGGAAAAAAGAAAATAATACAGAAATCAAATGCCTTATTTTGGTAAGATCTATACAAACTAATGTTCATTTTAAAGCAATTTCACTTAACTTCCCAATACTTCATGTGAGGGAAGTACTTGGGTATGGTTGGAAAGTTAAACAAATTTAAATTTCTATAACAGGTGGGAAAATTATTAAACTATTCAGGGACTGGCTACCTACTTCCTGTAACCTTATACCTCTTTTGATGCTTTTTGATAATGCTAAAATTACTCTATTATCCCATTACCCAAATGATAAAGGTCAATAGTGAGCATTGTTCTTCACAACTTCACTAACGAAACCTATCAAGAAGCACAATTTTAGAAAAATTGAGGAATAAAAATGCTATTTTCATTTATTGAATTCTTTCCTCAAAGTAAAAATTTGATTGATGATTCTACATTGACTTTCAATGTTGGATCTGATTTGTATTCATGCTCACAATTAAGAAAATGGGGATATATCTTACAAAAAAAAATAACATGAGACATTAATACTTCCAGAATGTCTTAAGATTTAAATATAGTTGGCCAATAATGTTGCCTGAATCTTGAGATTAAGAGACCTATAGGGTTACTCTTTCCGTTATTATGGATATGATATCAAAAACATCAATAGCAAACATTTATTTAGTATCTACTACACTACTACTATTCAGTATCATCTACTGGTGCATACTACTATGCTAAACATTAGGGGTGCAGAGGAATATGAGCTCCTGTACTCTTGAACTTTATGTTGTAGTGATGATTTAATGGATTATAAATTCCAAGAAAGCAGGGTCTGTTTTATATACTCAGTGTCTACTGCAGTGACTATAATTAGGAGGTGTTTTGTAAATGTATGTCAAAACAAATTTAATTAAACTTCATCACATTTTCCATAAACTTTATTGGAGGCAAAGACCTAACAGCACAGCACAGTGGAAAAAAGCATGGGCTACAGAGTCAGAGTACCTGGGTTAAAATCCTACCCCTGCCAGTTATTATCTCTGTGTCTTTGAGTAAGTCATTCTACCTTTTTGGGCCTTAGTTGCCACATGTGTAAAAAGGTAGAAGTAGTTAGATTAGATGGTCTCTTAAGTCCTTCATGATCTATGATCTTATAATATTTCCTTCCACTGCTCAAATGAATCATCTGTCTCCATTGCTACTTTTTCATCATTTTTCCTCAGCCCATGGATTAAGTAGTTATTTTTCAAGGTTTTACTATTGACCTTTTTTTCTTCCCTCTCTGAACTCTCTACCCTTAGGTAACTTAATTTCATCCTTTCATGACTTTATCATCAATATGCAGAGAGCTTCCAAAACTATCTATCTATCTATCTATCTATCTATCTATCTATCTATCTATCTATCTATCTATCTATCTATCTATGTATCTATCTGTCTGTCTGTCTGTCTGTCTATCTATCTATCTACAATTGTGACCACTCTTCTAGATTTTAAACTAACCTCTGAAAGAACTGTTGAACATATTAGCTAAATGATCATTGGTGATCTTTGAAGAAATTGGAAAGAATGGGACAAGTGCCTCTGAGCTACTGGAAGACAAATATTTTCATTTTAAAAAAAAATAACAAAGACTGAAGAAAGTGGAATCTTTAGACTAGAGTCTCATGAGCTTGTATTGACTCTGGAAAAATTCTAAAGTATAAAATAGATAGGATGGTTTCTGACCATTTAGAGAAGAGAAAATTAATTAATCAAACGTTTATCAAGAATAAGTAGACTAAATAAATTTCCTTTTATCAAAAAGGTCACTGGATTTAATTTGAAGAATGTTTTATACATTATATGCCTACTCTTCAGGTATTTGAAAAAAGTCTTTCATGATAGTGAATAGGCAGGAAATGATAGTATAGTTAAATAGAATTATTAGTGGTTGAGTAAAGTGACCCAAATGGAAATTAATAATTAGGGGAGGGTTTTTTTAATAATTAAGATTTTATTGGTTCTTGGTTGGTTATTGATACATAAGCACTTTGGACAATCTGTACACATTAAAAATTCTAGAAAAAAAAATTTTAAATATAGCTGTAATCCTTTTTAAAATTGTTATTCCAGTGATGTTCTTACTTTAAGTTTGGAGGCACCACTCTGCAAAAAGAGGTTATTAAGTATCAGTATCCTGAATATGGATAAAGTATTGGGTCTTTTACAAAGCAAAATTCCACTAATTCTGTACTTAATAAAACTACACCTACTATACATATGTTGCAATCTTTTAGTGCACGTTAACAAAGTTACTTCATCTGTGAAATGATAATAATATTAACACCTACCTCCCAGGATTGTTGTTAAGTATCAAATGAGAAATTATTTGTAAATATTTCACAAACCTTAAAGAACTATGTAAATGATAGGTACCATTGTTGTTGTTTCTCTTCCAAATGATGTTTGCAATATTGCAGTTCATTGTAGTAATAGTAGAAGGCAGCATGATATTATGAAAACAACAGTGGATTTAGCTCTGCCTCCTCAAGCTTTGTGACCTTTAGAAAATCACTTCACCTTTTAGGTCCCTATTTCCTCATCTCTAAAATGGGGAGTTAGACTAGATGATTTAGGATATCTGTTGTAGCAGTGATATTCTGAGTATTTGGAAAGAATATTCATTTGAAAGAGGATGTACCAATTTGACCAGAATGTATGGTTCTAGTCAAGCAGTGGTATCAAATTTAAATAGAAACAGATCCCTGTTTGGGCCTATTAACTTATAAAACCATAAATTATCTATGTTGATTGAATTTTTATTTAATTTGTTAAACATTTCCCAATTATATTTTAATCTGGTTCCCCTGCATTTATGCAGATATGAGAGCCTGGAGAATGTAGGTTTGAAAATTATTATGCAGAGAAGCAGCAAAAAAAAATCACTAGGTGATATAAGAAAAATTAAAAAATTAAAATTAATTAAAAAAATCACTTTAGGGAAGTACATTGTACTCGATTACAGAGACATTTGAATGATAGAATAAAGTTTGACCCTTACTGTGTAGAAAACAAGGAGTGATTAATGGCTCTTAAATATGACAATGATGGATTCAAACTGCTTTAGAGGAAGATTAATTCAGTGTGATTTAAAATAAAGTAGAAGAAGTAAAGATGAGAAATAGGTTGTCATGATTATTGCAATAGTCCAGATAAGTGGTCATAAGAGTTTGAACTAGTATGGGGGCAGCCAGAATGAAAAGAGAGGTAAGGATGAAACATTATAAAGGAATAATCAACACAATTAGATGATTAATTGGATGTACAGGAACAATGAAAAGAAGAAAATCAAAGATGACTTTGTTTTCCCAATTGAAGTAAGAAGGCCGAATTTATAATCTCAAATATGATCATGTACATGTTTGAATGGTTCGAAATCGCAAGGTATGAGAGATTCTCTAAGTAGAACACAATAAAACATTTATTTAGGCTCCACAGAAACAGATTCACGAACCAGCCTCCCCATTTCAACACAAG
>JAQQSZ010004034.1:0-14277 GCA_028646595.1 Phalanger gymnotis | reverse complement strand
GAAGATTTTCTTCCTTTATCTTCTAACTTGTTTATGATATGATCCTTTATATCTAAGTCTTCTAAATTTGGAGTCTACTGTGGTATAGGTTGAGAGATGTTGATCTAAATCTCATTTCTGCCAGACCGCTTTACAGTTTTCTTAGCAGTTTTTATTGAGTAATGAATCCTTACTCCAGTGGTTGGAATCTTTTAATTTAGTGAACACTTTGTTATTTTGTTTGCTTGCTTTTCTGTATTGTATACGTAATCTGTTCCACTGATGAACTTTTCTCTTTTTCTTTTTTTAAACTAATGTCATTTTGTGATTAGTACTTTGCCATTCATAAATTCTTAAATAATACTTTTCTATAGTTGTAATTAGTTTCAGCTCTTTCTTGGAACCTATGATTTTTTCCTAATTAGTTGTTAACAACCTACAAGTATCAGTGGGATGCAGTTATAATGGTTTTTTGGTACTATAATAAATTTTTCTGGCTTCTGGGAAATGCAAAAGGGATATGTGCTCATCACTTCTCCCTCTATCCATGCTAGTATTATTCAAAGATGTAGCTGTCTACCAGGATTATCATTTATAATCAGACATATAGACATACAAGACCATACAAGATCAGAAAGTTAACTATGTAAATAAATATTAGCAGCTTTTGACTAGTGATAGAGAGAATCAGAACTCTGCCTCTCCTATCTCTTCCTTCACCAAGCAGGGTGCATTTTGTGGCCCATAGCCTTAGCAAACATCCAGTAGTTCTGAGTGTCATAGACTACCAGAGTCAGTATGCCTGACACACTGGTTGAGTTAGGGGAGTTATAATACTCCTTACTCCTCATTACTACTTCAACATTCTCCCTCTACCACCATCACGCAGTAACTTCTCCTTTGGGGTAAATATCAATCGATATTTACCACCCAATCAAGATTCTGGTAGCTGTTACATACAGACCTCCAGAACACCTTCCTTTCTGCAACAAATTCAGTGCCTGGCCCATAGTCCTTCATTCCTCCCCACTTACTCTCTTTGTATACCCTAACCTCCTAGTTCCTCAACTTAGTAATTTCCAGTGACCTGTACCGTTCTATCCCACCTCAACTCCACACAAAAAGGGTCACACCCTTGCATTTGCCATCACCCACAAGTGTTCTTCCTTATTCATGAATTCTGAAATTCCTTTAACTGATCACAGTTTGTTGTCATTCCACCTCTGGCTTGCAACCCTCATTCCTGTTTTTGTCCTCACAGTCCCTCTAGTACCTCTACCCTTTGGTCCTGCACTGGCTACACTCTTAATACCTTTCTCATCTTGACACCTTGGTGAACCAGTACAACTTTACACATCTTCTTCTCTCAAGTCCGTTACTCTCTTATCATGAATCTTTTGCCAAAGCTTAGTTTTGGATTACTCCCATCATCTGCTCTCTTTGCTTCTATTCACATTCTGTCAAACAAAGCTAGAGAACATCGTGGAACTGTATTAATTGGGTCTACTACAAATTTATGTTACATAATCTCTACTGGGCCCTCAATGCAGCAAGGTAATCCTTTTATACCTCCCTGGTCAATTGCCACAGTAGCTTTTCCAAACCTTTTCATCCCTCTTTAAACCTCTTCTGACTTCCTTCCACCACCCCAGCACCTCCTGCAAGCTGAAACCCTTGCCTCATATTTCACTGAAAAAAATTGAGGTTGTGAGCTGAGAACTGTTCCTTCCTCTTCTTCATCTTACATCATTCAGATGCCTTCCACCTGCCAGCTCTTCCACTTCTGTCTCACATGAAGAGGTGGTCCTTCTCCTTAGCAAGGCAAACCTTACTACATGTACAAGTGATCCCGTTCCATCCTCTCTCTCCATCAGATTGTCTCCTCTATCATCCCTACTCTATTACTAATCTTTGATCACTCCCTGTTTCCTGGTTGCTTCCTTCCTGCCTACAATATGCCTATGTTTCCCCATAGAACCCTCAATTGAGCCATCCATCCCTGCTGGCTATCATCCTATTATCTTTCCTCCCTTTCATGGCTTAACTTCTTTAAAAGACCATACACAATTGATGCCTCTATTTCTTTCCTCTCACTGTCTTCTTAAGACCTTATCATTCAGCTGAAACTGCTTTCCCCAAAATTACTAATGTCTCTTATAGTGACCTCTTCTCAGTCTTCATCCTTCTTGACCTCTCTGCAGTCCTTGACCCTGTCAGTTACCCTCTTGATTTTCCCTTGTAATAGTGAACAAAAAAAGTGGAAAAATTCAGCAAAACTAACCAACATATTGAAAAAGTCTGATGTTTTATGCAGTGTTCCTCACCTGTAATCCCTCACTTCTCTGAAGAAGGGTGCCTTATGTGACCTTAAGGCAAGTCACTTAACCCCAATTGCCTTGCCATCCCCCCTCAAAAAAAAAGAAAGGTGCCTTATCATGGTTCTTCTTTGGAGCCAAACTTGATCCTTATAATTTCATAGCATTCAATTTTCATTTTGTTGTTGTTGTAGTCATTATATCCATTTTTTCCTTGTTCTGCTTTTTTCACTTTACATTAGTTCATATAAATCTTTCCGTGCTTTTCTGTATCATATTTATTGTTTTCTATCTCATAGTGATACTCCATTGCATTCAGGTACCATAGCTTGCTTAGCCATTCTCCCTTTGATATCTTTCAGTAATTTGCTTCCGCAAAAGATGTGGCTGTAAATATTTTGGTGTATGTGGGATGGTTCTTTTTGTCCTTGACTTCCTTTGGTGTGTATGCCCAAGCAGTGGAATCTATAGAACAAAGAGTGTGGACATTTTGGTCATTCTTTCGCACAATTCCAAATTGATTGCCAAAATGGTAGGACCAATTCACAGCCCCTCCAACATAGACTGTTCCCATCTTTGTCATCTGATAGGTCACTATCATTATTCCAAGTTTACAGGTAAGGAAACTGAGGCTCAGAGAGATTAAGTGCCTTGCCCAAGGTCACACAGCTATTTGTGGGAGACAGGATTTGAACCAAAGTCTTACAGATTCCAAAGTCCAGAACTTCATCCACTATACCAGACCACTTTTATGTAGGCAGTTCCATACAGAAGGTAATCGCAGAATTAATTTTAACAAACCTCCGAGTTATCTTTGACTCCTTTTCTCTCCTTTACCTCCCCCATACTGATTTGGTTACTAAGGCCTATCTATTCTACCTCTATGATATTTCTCTCATCTGCCCCTTCCTTTCATTTCCACTCCTACCATTACAATAGCTGCCTACCTAGAGTTCCTTCCTCTTCTCTCCCCTACATTCAGTTTCTTCTCTAGATGCTGCCAGAGTAATTTTCCTTAGGCACGTGTCTGATTATATCATCTTTCCTCCAAAATAAAACAAACCTGCAGTTGTTCCCCCATTGCCTTCAGAATAAATCCCAAACTTTTCCTTTAGCTAGCATTTTAATGCTAGCTCTCTGTGGCCCCAGTCTGCTTTTCCAGACTTTCCAGACAGTACTCCTCTGTATGTATCCCAAATTCTAACTAAACTGGACTATCCTTTGTCCCTAAGCTTTGTTCATGATGGGCAGGATTCTCTCTTGTGAATGCTCTTTCCTCTCTGGCCCAATACCTCTTGAATTCCTACCTATTTTTCAAAGCCCATTTCAACCTTAATGAACCCTCTCTTGTCTCCACAGAGTCCCCACTTCCTCCTTTTCTTTTCTAGACCCCTCTACACTTCTCTTATGACACTTTTTTCTTGAATTTTTCTACTTTGAATTGAAAGTATTTTTGTACTTACTTGTTTCTTTCACTAGATTTCAAACTTTTTAAGGGTAGGTAAGGAATGTATCTTCTTCAACTTTGTACCTTTCTTAACATGTAATACTATGTTTTTCATGTAATAGACGTTTA
This sequence comes from Phalanger gymnotis, assembly GCA_028646595.1. Lineage (NCBI taxonomy): Eukaryota > Metazoa > Chordata > Mammalia > Diprotodontia > Phalangeridae > Phalanger > Phalanger gymnotis. The sequence continues at coordinate 10,407 of JAQQSZ010004034.1, read as the reverse complement.
ATGAATATTTATTGAATTTGAGTAATGCTTACTATACCACTGTAGTGGATAATCTTACAAAGTTGCTTTGAATTGGAAAAAAAGTGTTTTATTTTGTTTTTTCCCTGTAGGTTTACTTTCTCCAAATAGTGCATTTCCCTTTGTCATTGTAGAAATGGCAATGGCCTGTTTTGGTATTTGAAAGTCCTGTGGAGTCATCCTTGATAAGTCATACTAAAGGGAGTCAGAAGTATGGTATATCTGAAATGGTATATAATCAGGTATATTTGGAGTTTAAAATGTGTATTTGAATTTAGTTGTGTCTGGTGTTTCAGGAATTCACTTCAAACAAAACACCGAAGTCACGGTTCATTGAGGAGGAGCCAGGAAACTAGATGGTTTCTCCATCCTGCCCCTACTTCATTGCTCCCTAATTAAGCTAGGGAGGTAGCGGAGGCAGCCTGGGCCTTCCACTGGTGCTGGAGGGAGCATGTAAAGCCATTCATGCCACAGCGTCCACAAAACACATAATGTTCCAAAACTTAAAGCTTGATTTAAACTTAAATCAAGATTTACTCTGGAGCAATTCTCACTTTTCAGATAATCCAGAGAGTTGAATTCTTGTTGGATATTTTCCCTTCTAGAACTCAGCAGCATCTTGAGCTGGAATATAAGAAAGAGAAGCCATCACAGAGAATTATTTTGCCTCAAAGGAGGTGTCATTAGAATTTGGAAATTCTTGTAAAACTTACACCATTAAGATCCTCTTCCTTTCCTCCTACTTTCATTCTCTAATTTCCTGAATTTCCATTAGACATCAGGCTAAAGCCACCCAAAAATTGCTATCTGCTCTAGTAAATACTCTCAAAGAATTATTGAACGTTGCTTTGTTTTGAAATACACACACATACACACACACACACACACACACACACACACACACACACACACACACACACACACACACACACACCCCTTCACAATTTTATAAATGTAAATATGTTATTCAGAAGAGACTTTAAAGGTTTGGTAGGAAGAATTTATTTTATTTATGTTATACATTAGGCTCAGGCCTAGAACTATGATTTCATTGGCAGAGGGAACTCCAGACCACTCCCTGCACTTGGGCAGGCTGGCACCTTTTCTGTGGTATAGAGCCTTTTGGAGTGACCTGCAGCACAGAGAGGTTATATGACTTGGTCTGTGTCACACAGCCAGATGGGTCAGAGGTAGGACTTGAACCTGGGTCTTCCTGGTCCCAAAACTAGCTCTCTGTCAGCCATTACATGCTGCCTGCCTCTCATTTCACTCATACCAGCTTTAATTTTCCTCTGGATACTTTTGAAGAAGACAGAGTTTTTTGTTTGTTTTAAATCAGGAAGTACATACCAGATTCATTATGATGAAATTTCATTACTTCAGAATGTGAAACGTAAGTGTATGTGTTTAATGAGTCATTTCATTTCTTTTATTCCTTTGTTTCCCTAGCTGGTTCATGGGACGACGGCCTGAATACACAGACCCCAAGCTGGTAGCTCAGGGAGAAGGAAGAGAAGGTAAAGTTTAGTCTCTATAACAAGCAAAATTAGCAAGTTCACTTATATGAAACTCAGATTTCATTCCACATGTACACAGTGTTTGTTTAATGAATGAATTTGAGTATGTAAATACAATAAATGCTGATGGGTAACTAAAAGACACTGTAGAAATCTCATTAATTACTGCCATGCCAATGATTATTTGTTGCCTGAAGACCAGTGTGGCTGAATGAAGAGAGCCTTACCACCAAAAAATTGAAACTTTGGTCACCACAATTCACAAAACATAGTGGGATTGTGATGTGTATTAGTGGATTTAGTACCTACCCAGATGAAATCACAGATCATTCACACAAAGCATCAGAATAGTAAGTGTGCCAAGTGACATGTCTGTCCAAAGAGATCTGAATGAAAAATCATCCAAGAGAATGAACATGGTTTGGACAAAAGATGTTTTTGAGAAGGCAGTGAGTGAAAGGATCCCCCAACATGTACTTGCGCCTTTCGTGTCATGAGAGATGGACAGAAGGGTTATGTTTTGTGAGGTATTCTCACTTCTCTTGGCTTGTAGCTTCTACCCAGGAAACCTGGGGAGAAATGTATGCAAGTTCTTCTCCATCTAGGAAGACTCTGCACTTCCAAGTATATAGTTTGTGTTATTATAGAGAAGTTTGTTTTTTTTTTTTGTATGGAAGTAAAACAAAGCCAAGATCCTTGAATTGGGCCTAGATATGTGTGTAGATCAGAATCATAGTCCCAAATAGGAGGGTAGATTTAGAGTTTAAAAGGGACCTTAAAGATCATGTAGTCCATTTCCATTTTGTAGATGAGAAAACTGAGCTCAAGGTGAGGATAATAAAGAGTAAAGCCAGGGTTTGAACCTAGATCATCTGATTAAAAATTCTCATGGGGATGATGGTATAGGGGGTATAGCTGTTCTTTCCTCTTCAGCTTCTGCCTTTCTTCATAGCTTTCTGAAGCTCTTTTTGCAGTGTCTCAGATAAGTAAAAACAAACCTTTTAAGTTTCTCTGGTCTTTAGATGCCACATGACTGGTGAAATTTAAAGCAGTGCCTTCTTCCTTTTGTCTAGTACCAATGATTCCCTCTCAGCAGCATTTTTTCCCCGCTGTCTGTCACTTACAGCCCCACCTGTTACCATTCCTGCTTTCAGGTTGACACCCATTTATTTTTCCTAATACCATATGATAGGGAAAATGAAAAACTGTCTCAGCAAGAGTTTGAAGATGGTTTCAAAGTAGCAATTTTTTAAATGAACAATCATTGATTCAGTCCCAATATCACTTCCTTTTTCACGTTACTATGTGTTTTGAAGGTTATTGGAAGAAGATACTTTATTGTTATAAACAGCAAGCAGGTTATTTGTAGGTGGCAGTTCAATCCATTCATTATAATAGGCTCACTGCCTACTCTGGATATAAAAGTGTTTTTCTTTACTGTAATTTAGATATACATGAATGGCCTAAATTTCTTTAGAAATCATTTTAATTATGGTTCGGCAGTAGAACGTTCTATCTACAGAACAAAGTAAATATTTTACATGGAATTATGTTTGTTGGAGTTATACCTGACATTGCAAACAGTGTTTGGAGGCTTTGGTTTAAGTCTCTAGGGAAAATATATAAATTTTCTGTTAAATGACAGAAATCGATTTAACATCTTTCAAAATAATTTTTGGCCCCAAAACAAATACAGTATACAGCAAACCAGGATATTAATATTTGCTGTAATGAAACTTATAAATTAAGGATAAATTGACCATACATGAAGTTAACTTTATAGAATTTTAAAACTGCCCTAAAACTTTGCTCTTCCTTTAAGAGTCTCTATGTTTCAAGGCTCGTTTCCTTCTAGAGGCAACTAGGTGACAGTGAATAGAGCACTGGGCCTGGACTTAGCAAGACCCAAGTTCAGATATCACCTCAGACGCTGACTAGCCATGTGACCCTGGCAAGTCTGTTTACCTTATTTTCCTCAGCTATAAAATGGGTATCTTAATAGCACCTACCTCCCAAGGTTATTGTCAGGATCAAATGAGATAATATTTTTAAAGTGCTAAGCACAGTGCCTGGCACATAGTAGGTGTTTAATAAATACTTGTTTCCTTCCTCTCTTTTTTTTTCTACCTGGTCTCTGTCATAAACCAGACAAAAAAAAATACTCATCATTAGCAGCTGATAAAAAGCTACCTCTTTTTTTTCCAAAGACAGACAGAAAGTTCTAGAAGGGCTACTTAGAATATCAAAATAACTTTTAAAAAATGTTTTTCAGATCAGCAGACACTTGTCTTCCTATTTTACAAACAGAGAGAACATAGGCAGGGAAGGAGCATCTATGTGCCGTGTAGCCTCTACAATATAAATAATTGAATTGGCTACGATTTAAAAAAAAACAATTCAATAACATCACCAGGAATCATTAAACCAATTGGAATTAAGGGAAAAGAGAGGAGAGTTAGAATCATTGTGTGAATTATTTCCTTTAGGGCAGATCCAATCAGTAAGTATCCCTGATGAGGCAGAACTCAGAGGAGAGTAACATACCTCTCCCCCTTCTCCCTCCAGAAATGCTTTTCCAGCCCATTCTTCCTCTGAATTCCTTCCCAAAAGTTCCAAACTCGGCAGGCCTGGGGAGAGACCTGGAAACAAATGGTCTTTTAGGCAGAGGCTTCCATAATTTTGTAATCATCATATTCCCCTGTCCCTTTTAAATGCTTAGGGACAGTAAATGGAACAATAAAAATATGTAATTCTTTTATGAGAAAGTACGCTAAGTACAACATTTAGTAGGGAGCCGATAGAAGATAGTCTAACATTTTGAGAAGCTGTCATTAGTGCTGGAAAGGAAGGAGCTTTATTATTTTTTCCTCCGCCTCTATTGAAAATTAACACTGTTAGTGAGATGCTTTGGGGACCACCATTTGTTGGATGGATATTGTAAAAACCTGGTGAGATGCTTTGCTGTTGGTTGAATAAATTTTACATTCCCTTAAGGTTTCTGGAAAACCAGAAAGTACAGTAGTAGCCATTAAGAGCCCAATAGCATTTTTTAGCAGAGTAGTAAGGCCAAATCTAAGGATTAGGCAGGACCAGACAGACCATGAGCTGAGTAACTGTTCAGGACTCTTCCTCATCATAACACACTGACTACTCCACAGATTTTGAAGAGATGTCTAAACTGGAGAGGCCTGTGGTCTTTGTATGACCGAGTCAGGGTAAAGGCATAGATCCCAGAGTAGAGATGGCAACTGTACCTGGTCCAAATGAAAGGAACTGTGGGAAGGGATTTGCAATATTAGTCCAGAAAATAGGAAACAGTTTATCTGTGGGTTTCTGGTTATCCCTAATAAATGAAGTAAAGAAATAATTTAATTCCGTTTCTCATCCCAAACAAAGCTTCAAGGGACATGCTCACTTCTTAAGGTGGTCTTCAAGGAACCATTACTTTTATCATTCATTTAGTTCATTAAGTGATTCAGTAAAATTTTTATTGAGTGTCTGCTAAGCCAGGCTCTGAATAAGACACAATTCCTTTCCTCAAAGAAGCTTATAACCTAGAAGTCACTTTTTGAAGCCAGAAAATAGTAGGAAATTTCCTATGTCGTTCATTATATTCTTGACAAGAATTGTGGGTTTTGAATCTTGTTTATGAATCAGAATTTTCATCAAATCAGAATTTTCATTGAGGTCAAATGGGAGTTATTGGCATTGCTGTTTCCATGATGACGCAGCTCTCAGGTCTGATTTCTGGCTTCTTGAGCTGTGAAAGTGCTGTGTTCAGCTCATGACTTAAAGAGTTATATAAACATGGATCCAGCTGGCTGACCCAAAAATGTGAAAATAGTCTTCAGGCGCATTTGTGGCTTAAGCTGGTCTTCCAAAGACTGCAAGATTTGAGGCTACACTCTGGATGATTTTCTGAAAGTTTCCATTTCCATATAGGCTAATGCTGTGGTTTCCTCCCACTTATAGTTACAAGGGTTCGCTCCCAGGGCTTTGTTACCCTTTTGTTGAATGTGGTGACGAAGGACATGAAGAAACTAGGCTATGATACCGGCACTTTGGACCTGCAGGCCTCTTCAGTGATAGACTTGTCAGAAGGCGTCCTGAAGTAATTTTGAAATATTACCCATATCCTTTAAGTTAAATAGCATTTACCTTTCAACATGTTTATTGCCAGCCTCTTTTAAAGCCAAACTGCTGATGTATACTAAATTTACTGTTGTTATGTTTATTACTTAAGTATCACTATATCCATGTCACGTTGAAGCAATAGCATCTGTAGCCAAATATATTTATATAATAAATGATTATATTATTGGAGAACTAAGTCTTTTCATAATTGTTCTAAGTTCAATGTATTCACTACCTTGAAACTTTGGTGCAATCTTAAAACAAATTTTCTTTACTTTAACAGTGGCAGTTGGGACTGTAAATCAGACTGTCGTTTTTACACATTTTCAGACTGTTTGTACCAGGTTAGTTTAATTTTTTGTAAAAAAAAAAAAAATGGACCAAATACCAGACTAGGAGTCAAGAGACTTGGATTCTAGACCCCTTTATAACACTATGTGATCTCAGGTCACTTTCATTCATTTAAGTTGCTTCTGCATGAAGATCACTATAGTGGACACTGAGGAGATACCAAGATTAAATAAGGAATAATTCCTGCCTTCATGAAGTATGCCCTAATAGGGAAATAGGATATATTGACAAATAACTATCATATAATACAAAGTAATTTATGATAGTTATATAAGAAAAAGTCTAGCTCAGTGCTCCGTGGCCTGGGACTGGTCTCATTCTCAGCTCACTGGAGCCGCTGCCCCATAAACCCCCTCCATCATCTCCTCCCACCCCCCGGGGCCCCTCTCCTCTCCCTTATATAGTTCCCACATCATCCAGGATGGATGGACTAATTTGGACTAATTTTTCAGGGTAAGGAGAGGACAGGCCCCGGGGGGGGGAGGCTTGCTACTGAGGAAGAGCTGCCACGAGGAGCTCAAGATGATAGAGGCACTGGTAACTGAAGCTCAGAAACTGCTGCACTAGCTGAATGTTCTGTTGGAACAGGAGTCCAGATGTCAGCCAAAGGTCTGTGGCTTGAGACTAATTGAATCTGCTCAAGATAATGGCCTTCGGGCGATGGCAAGACTGAGGGACTTCGAAGTGAAAGACCTTCTTAGCCTAACTCAGTTCTTTGGTTTGACACAGAGACTTTTTCTCTAGCTGTGAATTTACTGAATACATTTCTATCGAAAATGATGGTATAGCCCAAACATCTTGGATGTGTGGGATTAAGTTGCTTCTATCGGGTTGTGAAATCGACAGAGGAAGAGAGAAATGTCCTGTTAGCCGCTGATTTGATACGAATAAGCCAATATAAATTCACAGTTTCTGACCTGATGAGAATGGAAAAGATTGTGTTAGAGAAGGTGTGTTGGAAAGTCAAAGCTACTACTGCCTTTCAGTTTCTACAGCTCTATTCACTCATTCATGAAAACTTACCATTTGAAAGGAGAAAGAACCTGAGTTTTGAAAGACTGGAAGCTCAGCTTAAGGCATGCCACTGTAGGATTACATTTTCTAAAACAAAGCTTCCTGTATTGGTGTTGTCTGTAATTGTACTGGAGATTCAAGCACAGAAATTTATAGAATTGATAGGAGTAGAATGTCTTCAGAAACATTCCAAGATAAACTGCAGAGAGCTGACCTTCTGGCAGGAACTTGTAGCAAAGTGCCTAACTGAATACTCATCAAACAAGTGTTCTAAACCAAGTGTTCAGAAGTTGGAGTGGATTGTATCTGGACATACTGCACGTCAATTGAAGCATAGTTATTACAAAATCGCTCATGTTCCAACAATCCCTAAAACTGGGTCTTAGTAGGATTCTTATGGTGAAGAAATTCAGCTATTTTGAAGGCTTATTTCACATCAGAACTGTGGACTCCAATATTAGAATGGATTTAAGCTGTGAAGCCTGAAACATAGCAACTAGGTTAGCATTGATGTTTTCAGAGTTGAGGAGAAAACAGGTTCTAGTTGGAAATTGGTTATGTGTGCTGCAGTTGGAAAAGTGTTCAAGACTAAATTATGAAGCATGTTCATAAAAACTAAAACTCAAATGTGAAACCCTAATGTAGAATAAGGATGGGAGACTATACTGTGAACTGACAGTTAATATTGATCCAATCTAGTAGTGTCCGGATCAGTATACTGATTATAGATAGTATTGATGGCAAGGTGTGATTGATGTTAATTGACGTTATTTGAATTGTGATGCAAGTTCATATGAAAACAGATCAACTTCAGAAAAATGGTATGATGCACTTTAGTATAGTCAGGGTTACTAGTCTTTGAGGCAGCATAAACAACCTTGTTAGAGCCTTATACAGCTAGATAATCCAATAATTCTAAAGATTTATTTTTGTTTGGTATATTTTTCATTTAAATTTGATTATAAAATTCTATTAAAGTAGACAGACATGTTAAATTTAAGTGATCTTCAACATTATCCTAGGGAACAAGTGATACGGTATACAAAGTTTTATACAGAATGATTTTTATCTCAATATCTAGCCCCGTAGAAAACAAATAAATTTCTCTTACTACAAGCAACTCATATATAGTCTTGCAAATCTGAAACCTCAGCTGTGCCCTTCTAAAGCAATATATGGTAATGCTAACACTCTAGAGCTTTTAAATAAGGATTACGGTTGGTATAGAACTGAACCTGGACCGTTAGTATAGAGCTTTGTATTTAAAAGCAGCACATATGAGTATGCTATTGTCAAAGTGCTCTTGTAACAATTCAACTTAGAGACTAAAGTGAGTTGTCTATCCAGACTCAAGTAAGCAGCAGTTTAATTGACTAATTATGTGGCAGGTGGAGCACTTAAGGCTAGTTGTAGGTTAATGAATCTCAGTTGACATAGAGGGTTAGGAAAGCATGTAGTTAATCAGTGCAGTATACAGTTTAATTTCCACAATAGTTATATCTAGTTCAAATTTCCCTTTGACATCATGTTGTGGGAAAAAAAATCTTCCCTTTAAAGATAAACCAAAGAACCACAGTATGTCTCATATGTCTTATGCTTCATTTTGTAAAGCCTTTTGCAGATGCACTCTTCAGTTACTCCTAAACACCTGATTCATTGAAGAATTTCCTTTCTAATTCATCAATGCAAACTTAAGTTGGCTGAAGTAACCTAACAAAGTACTATTATGTTCTGGTACTAAGAAAGTGACCTTTTAATAAAACTATTGAAATGCAAAAAAAGGAGATCCACAAAAGACCTACTCTGATGTTTTCTTGTAGTGTGGAGGGGACCCTCTGTTTTCAAAGGCTTGCCAGTGGAACACAAGCTCTAATGGAGCTTGTAAGAAAAATGTTGAGTACAATCTCAGCAACAGGCCGTGTTTGCTTTCTGAGGACCAGCCCAAGTACTAAGTGGCTCCTTACTAGTTGGTCGGCCACTATGTGATGAATTCTAAGGTTATAACAACCCACGAAACAAATCCTCAGTGCCTGCCTTCCACTTCTGTAGCAATTGTGTCAGAGTGCCTGAAATAGCTGGCAGAGAGTGCTAGGAGTCACATTGTTTTTAGATTGTTTATAAATATGAACCGTTGGTATTTTAATTGAAAGATGCTTGTGAGATTTTGAGTCAACGTACTGTTGGGACAACAAAAGATACGTTATAAAACATGTCTTAAAATAAGGAAACTGAAAAGGGGAAAGTTTCATGGACTATACTGGTCTCATTCCTGCATATTAATAATTAAAAAAAAAAACAAGACAGTTGGGAGATGCCAGACCTGTCAAATAACATCACAATAACATGAAATTGACTACATCTTGACAACTGGTTGGATATATTTGAGAGTTATTTCCAAATTGAAAATCAAGTTCCAATCTACTATCCGCACAGGAAAAGCCAAGTAGATGAAGAATGACTATTATCCAGACTGTGACATGTAGTTGGATGGATAGCTCATGGAGATAGTCCAGCAATACAGTTATCTTTGGCAAACATTGCAGATGGGCCATGAATTAGACCCATAACTTAATAAGAGGAAGAATGCTCACATTTAGGAAACTGCATAGTTGTTATTATGCCATGATGCTTTCAGTGATACAAGCATTCTCCCTGAAATAAAAACACATCAAAATATAGTTAGTAGGCGGAGCCAAGATGGCAGCTGGAAAGCAGGGACTACCATGAGCTCCCCACCAAGTCCGTCCAAAAACCTATAACAAATGGCTCTGAACCAATTCTAGAACTGCAGAACCCACAAAGTGGCAGAGGGAAACAGGGCTCCAGCCCAGGACAGCCTGGATGGTCTCTGGGTAAGGTCTATCCTTCATGGAGCTGGAGCTGAGGGGAAGGGAGCTGAGCGGAGCAGAGCCCAGCGTGGGTGGCGCGGACCGACCAGACCACGTACCGACCAGACCAGGAGCTGGGCGGAGCGTGCCCTAGCGCCCTGAATTAGTGAGCTGTGGCATTTACCAGACCACTCAACCCACAAACACAAAAGACAACAGAGAAGGTTAGTGGGAAAAGCTGCAGGGACGGAGTTTGCGGTTCAGCTACCGCCTGTGGGGCAGCTACAGAACTACTGCTGCAGTTGCTTCTGGCCCCAGGCCCACCTGGTGGGAGGAATTAAGTGGCTGATCAGAGCAGGAGTGAAGAGCCTGCTGAAGATCTAAGCCCAGTCTGGGTAGGGGGTTCTTGGGAAAGGAGGAGTGCTGGGGAGGTAGCGCATCCACCCAAGCGTGGAACATAGAACTCTTTAGTCTATAAGCAGTCATACCCCACTGAAAAACTCAAGGGTCAAGTAAGTTGGCTGGGAACATGGCCAGGAGTTAAA
>JAQQSZ010004033.1:0-14277 GCA_028646595.1 Phalanger gymnotis | reverse complement strand
AGAGGAAAAAAATCTCTGACCAGCCCCAACCCCCTTCCTTCCAAGAACTATCTCTCTCTTCTAACGGTAAATTCCTAAGCAATCTTATATTAATTATCAATGGTCACTGATGTGTCTTTCCCAGTTTTATTTTTATAGATCAAATCCAGAAGCATTTCGTGAGTGTGAATAATACCTTTTGCTTTCAGTCTCCCGAGGCCTCCCATATCCAGGCATGCCATGTGATGAAGCAGCCATCCCTGAGGAATAAGAGTGGTTTGGGTTACATGAGCCCAAGCTTAAAGATGGAGCATTTATTCAAACCAATGTTTTGATCTCCTGAGAGAAAAGTCTCAGATTAGTTTTGTTGAAACATCTCCCAGCTTCTTGGGCCAGATCCAAAGAAGCTTGGCGATTCCTCAGAATCCTTTGTTCACAATACAAGTTGTTGCTGGTATAGCAAAGAACAATAGCATGGGGGAAGGGGGCCAGGCAGGGAATCAATCATGAGGAAGGCAGGCATGGAAAAATGACCATTACTCTTGAAGCAGGCAATATAGTAATTAGTTCAGAATTCAGCATCCTTTGAGTTTTCAGGGGGGAAAAAAAAGCAGTGTTAGGAGAAAAGCACAATTTTTCAATCCAAGCTGGTAGGATAATACCATGCAGACAATTATTTCTTTGGTACCCGTGTTGATTAAGAGGGAGAATTACTGCTGGGAAAGGGTTCTGAAAGGGTGTAATAAAGTTCTGGAGAAAATATAATCATATAACTAAAAAAAGATTAAATTGTTTTTATTGACTACCCCACAATTTTCTGGTAGGGCACCTCACCATATTCTGCTAGCTATTAGGGACCAGCACAAGTAAATAATCCCTTAAATGATAAAAAAAATTTTTTTTTACACTTGCCAAGAATGCTCAGGTGAAAGCAGTTTCACTTTGGATGGAAGAGAATCTGTCTTCCCTCTTTTTAAAATATAAACAACCTGCTTTGTGGCATTTTGAAATCATTTGCTAGTTAATTAACAAACAGGTGCCAACTACTTACTGTGGGTAGAGCAATGTAGAACAGGGCCTGGCTCAGAATTCTTTGGTTAATGTTTCCAAAGTACTTCTATTAAAACACTAAAATTTTTTTTTTTTAAATACAGGGTGTCCCTGAAGTCTGGACACACAGGAAATCTCATTAACATCTCATTAACCATTTCACCGAAGACTCTGTGTTGTTCAGAGACTTCTTTTTCTGGGGTATGCTAAAGGAGAAGATGTACTCAATGAAAATCACAGATGCAACACACTTGATTGAACACATAAAGAGTGAATGTGCTAAAATTGACAGCAACGTGGAGTTATTGCATCAAGTTCATGTGAATCTTGCAAAGCCCATCAATCTTTGCATCACAAATGATGGAAATCATATTGAAGACATTATTTGTTAATATTCCAATTAAATAAAATGCTATTGAAAATTTCATTCATTTCATTTCTTGAAAATATGCATTTTTGCCTGCGTGTCCAGACTTTAGGAACACCCTGCAGTGTTCTAGTTAGAGGACCAAAACTTCCATATCAAAGAATCCCAGACTCTCCAAATTGTAAGGTACTTCAGGAGCTGTGTAGTCCAAATGGGTCAAACTCTCAGCCTGCAAGGTTCTTAACCTAAGGTCCATGAACTTTTTTAAAAATATCTTGATAACTATATTTTAATATCATCACTTTCCTCTGTAACCCTATATATTTTCCACATTTAAAAGCATTATTCTGAGAAGGGGCTTTCACCAGACAAAGGGATCCATGACCCCAAAAAAGTTAAGAAAATCTGGGCTAGAAATCTCTAAGATCCCTTTCCTTTTCCAGCCTTGTGAAGCTCATAGGGCCTAGGAGCAAAGTAAATATTAAATATTATTAAATTGAATAAACACAATATTAAATGACTGGGGTTACTCTGATGGCAACCGAGATAATGAACTTCACTTTTACCCCCTGGAGTATCTCTCCTCTTGAGCTAGGCCTCAGCAGACATTATATAGTAAGTAGAATTGTTGCGGCATGCTCAGGCACTGCCTGGAATATTCAAATGGAGTCTCTATCAACGTTGCAATGGAATTTCCAGGGTTATGTTTCTGTTTGTTTGCAATTAAGCGGTTACATCAACACTCCACCAAAGCCCTACTCTCATGCATCATCGTGGCATGAAGGTGACCCAGGATCCTAGACCATGGCTGTGCCAGTAAAACAAAAGCTGACATTTCCTATCAACTAGGAAAGGTATCAAGTTTAGGCTAGCAATGAGCTATATGTCTGCTGTCCAAGAATCAGCCTAGTCCTTGGAATGTGAAGAAGTATGTGATGGTTAAGGAGTATGGAGAATGTCGAGTCCTTAATGTGGGGAAGTGTGTAACCAGGCTAACCAGGGGGTAATCAATTTTTTTGGCCACAAGAATTCTCAAATATGTTTACTAAGGTGTGGAAGGGTCGCAAATTGCATTGATGGGGGCAATACCCTCACTACTGGCATAATGGCCTTATTGCCAAAATAAACATGGGGGGCAACTCTACTAAGGGTTTTTCTGAAGTTTGTGTGCTTGCATTTTCCTTGAGGCCAGGAATTATGTGTGATTCATTTTACGTTGCCTCCCATAACCTTGAATGTTGGAGGGGGTGATCAATAAATACTTGCAGAATTGTCTTGCATTCTAAATTGCTTTCTTCCAATAAAGCAAAAATAAATCTCCTAGAAAGGGCTGCAGATCACATCCCAATGTAACCTCAAGTCAAGTCAAGTCAAGTCAATAAGCATTACTTAAGCTCCTTCTGTGTGCCAAGCACTCTGCTCAATGGTGCAGATAGAGTGAAAGTCAAAAACAGTCCCTGCTCTTGAGTTCACAATCAAGGGGTGGGCAGTAGAGAGAACATAAAAATAATGATGTACAAACAAGATATAGACAGGGCGGATTAGAGATAATTGATGGAGGGGAGGTATAGTACTAAGAGGAGCTTGGGAAAGGCTTCATGTAGAGGGTGAGAGTTTAGATAGTACTTGAAGAAAGTCAAGGAATCTAGGAAAGTATAATTCAAAGGAGATAAAAATTAACAGGCAAGGTTACTGCCTTCCACCCATTTGGTTTACATTTCTGCTTTTATTATTTTTATTTGACAGTTAAAAAAAATTTTGGGGCTATCTCCCTTTACGTGGAGAGTCAGGACGGCATGATGGAACTGACTGGTATTGGAGTCAGAACACGTGGGCTCTGAATCCCATCTCTTCGGTGCTCTTCCTATATGATGGTGGACAAATTGATTAACCTCTATGTAATGCATCTCGCTCATATGTAAAACAGACTTGATGTGTCATGCCTCATAGTGCAGTTGTAAATTCCAAATGAAATGGTTGTTTTAAAGTGTTACATGTGTATAAGCTGTTATAACAAGGATGTAGGATACCTCGTTATATTCATTTCTTTATTTCTCCTTCCTTTTTGTTGTTGTTGAGTCATTTCAACTCTTTGTGACCCCATTTGGAGTTTGCTGGGCAAAGATGCTGGAGTGGTTTGCCCTTTCCTTCTCCAACTCACTTAAGATAAATAAGAAAAAGCCTTTTCAACCTAAGTCATTGCTTCCATTTTTTTCCACTTTAAGACAGCTTTGATAGGGAGCAGTAGCTCCACCTGATTCCTAACTTAAATCAGGATCCCAAGTCAATTTCATTATTTGACTGGAGTGGTTCATGTAAGAGTACTCCTCTGAGAGGAAGAAAAGAGGAGAAAAGGCAGGGAAAGAGAAATATTGAAAGATTTAGATTGTTGTTAATGTCATTGATTTCAAAGTATAACTCTGGGTAAGTCATATCTTTTATATGAAGATAGGACAGGCAAAGATTCGTAGAGGTTGCCATGGTTCCTGGGACAATGACCTCAATCATCGACCTAACTGTGGTAGCCACAATAGACAATGATTCCACCCAACCCTCCCCTTTTTAAAGTAAACCTATCTGCAAAAATAACAGGATTTATGCAAGCATGTAGAAGACAAAGAGAAAGGGGGGGAGGAGAAACAGATAGAGACAGAAAGACACAGGGAGACTCAGAGAGACAGAGACAGAGAAAGAAAGAGAGATAGAGACAGAGAAACAGAGATAGAGAAAGAGACAGAGAGACAGAGAGGAACAGAGACAGAGAGAGAAACAGAGAGAGACAGAGACAGAGAGGAAGAGAGAGAGCACTTTGTGTTTTGGTGTAAGTGAGAATATTTGCTCAATTTCAATCTGGGAAACAGTCAGAGAAAGAGTATTAATTTAAGCATTAACAAATGATGCAGTTAATTTTTTAATGTCGGTTAAAATCAGATAAATTACTAACTTAGCTACTTTAAACTTATAGTCTTAGTAAACAAAAACATTTTTTTTTAAAAAAAATTCTGTGATTCCATGAATATGGCCAATTGCAGATGAATTTGCCAGGCAGTAGTTGGACAAATCTCAATAGAATGATGTATGGAAAATAGCCCCTACACACATTTTTTGCAATTATGTCAATGGCATATTAAAAGAGGTTATGAAACAATGAACTTGGGTGTAACTAGTAGCCAGTTGTTTGCAATGTCAAAAGATCTAGCCAAAACAAAAGTAGCAATCACTGACATAGCTTAAAAACAAATCAAATTTTCAAAGAAGTACATAACAATAAAATAAAAGTAAATCGTTTAATAAGGAACAAATAACAGAAATATTCCATAAGAGATATTGTCTTAGATTAGAATTGTAAATGATCCAACTAAATTAGATTTGAATATTTTAGAATCGTTGAATCCCCAAAGGGTGAGAAAAAATAGCAATCAGTTTATTGCCTCCAGGAAAGTAGCGAGTGGCTGATCAAAGGTGTCTTGAGTTAAGACTCTGTATTTGATTTTAGTGCCGAATTCAGTTTCATGTTCCAGCTCCATCACTTATTAGCTGAGTAACCCCTGACAAGTGACCTGTGTTTGCTGAGCCCCAGTTTTCTCTTCTGAATATAAAGAATGTTACTCTGCGCCTGGCCAAGGACAAGAGTATTTCTCTTTGGAAACTACAACCCCAGAATTCCATATAGGTTTCATTTAGCTTCATGGGAGGTAAACAGAAAAGAGGCGGCGGAATGTTGAAAAGAAATGCCAATAGTTGTAGAGAAAGAAGAGGAAATTAGAAAAGCAATGCTACAGAGATTTTTCACCTAAGCAATTTCTCCTCCTACATAAGTTTGAAGATAATGCTGCCCTTTTGCTACCTCTCACTATAGAAGTAGGGTTGGAAAAGGAAGCAAGGGATTCAAGCAGCTGAGGGTAAGCAGCGAAGTCACAAGGAGCCAGTCTTGAGGGGCAGACAAAGTCCCTTTGGTCATTTGTAGTGTGTGCTAGGTTCGGCACAGCCTGAGAATAGCATCAAGGCTTCCCAGCCACCTCCAGCTAGCAACTAACTAAAGTGCTGGAGAAACCAAAAGGTTAATTAGGAGGCAGCAAAACTCTCCTGTTGTACTGAAGGGGAAAGGAGGATGACTGGACTTGAAACCTGAAGTTCTGGAAGAGGGTTTTTTGAGGTACTATGAGAGTGTTTTCCATCCTGTGTAGTGGGGAGTATCCCATGGGTCATGCATTCCTGCTTCCAAGCAACCTCGTGAAAGCTTCTCTTTTTCTTTTTTCTTTTTTTGCTTATGGGGGAGGGGATTCCAGCCATGCATGACTCATTACTGAGGGGTTTGTACTTTGAGATGAGATGTCCCCTTGTGGGCTACAGAGCATGAAGACTTGATGACTCAGTGGATGTATAAAAAGATCTGGTTCTCCTCCTTCTATATCTTCCTTTCTGCTTATAAATCAGGTCAGAACTATTTTGAGCTACTTCCCAAAAGGAGAGTGGGGAAGGCATGGCTTGCTCTATTTCTCTTCTTATCACCCTCAGTTTCTCTGCAATCATGATCAAATGGCATCTAAAGCATATATCCTGCCTAGTCAAACCTGAGCCTGGGTTTTGGCTACCTGTTCTGCATCTTTCTTTCCTTGAACTTAGGTGAAAGAATTTCTATCCTGACATCAACATGCCCAGATTTGGAGATGGCCTGGTGAGTTCAAGGGTATGGAAGTCCCAGCAATGGCAGCAGAGCTAAACAATCCCCAAGAAAGGACTCCACCACTCTTAGGGAACACAGCTACCAACAAGAGGACTGGCCTAGGTCTAGTGCCATTTTATCAGCATATATGAACCTAGAGTGGTTGTACAATGTATAGCTGAGGTGAAATAAAAAATACCTAATTATCGGTCTTGATTAGGTTTCAGAATCAGCCATACAGCACATTGTAATAGTAGTCATGTAATAAACTACTGAAACCTTTTTTTACACTTGTTTCTGTCAAAAACACACTTGTAATTGTCCTCTGTGTTTCCTTTTGTGTGGAAGAATAAACTATCTGCCCCACATACCTGATTTGTATTATACATTCAATAGCTATCTGAAATTTGTCTCCTCCATTAGACAGTGAGGTCATTGAGGGCAGAGGACAGTGTTTTTGCCTTTCTTTATATCCCTAATATAGCACAATACCTAGAACATTATATGTACTTAATATTTATGTTTTTAATAATAAATGTTGGTTGACTGACTGGGTACTTCTTAAGTCCCTCCTTTTAAGGAAACCCTTGAGTGATCCATAAGTGATAGCACATGTAAAATTCTTCCTTGAAATGCCAGACTGGGGTCTTAACAAGTGGACAATTACAAACACATCCCTCTTATCATTAGACAGGCTTCCAAGGACCAAAGTGGGTTCAAACCACATACCTGGATGCCAGACAGAGAGTGGGTATATTATCCCAACCCCTGTGGGCCCAGCAATGATTTCTCAGGGATAAGCTTGCATTTCTTTTGTAAGTCCTCCCCCTTTTCTGCATTACTAGCATATTGTGTGTGTGCGTGTAACTCTAGCTTTGGGGAAAGAGGCCTGGAGGAAAATGAGAGCTCCTGAGAAATAGAATTGGGTATCCCAAACAGATTCTAGGAATCTATAAATAACATTATAGGGATGTTACATGTAGCACAGGGATACATGAATCACTCACAGGCGTATCACGAGGAAAGCACTTTGTAAACCTCAAAGCCGTTTGGAAGGTAAGTCATGATTTATATCTTCTCTGGAAGCATACATGTTGTCAGGTGCCTAGGCATCAGCCTTCACCCAACCAGGGCAGGCAGAGAATGTATCTTGAGGATTAAGTAAAACTCAGCAGATGTCTAGGGCAGATAGTAGGCATAAGGGTTAGTCCCAGAGGATCTCAGCATGTAATGGTGGAAGGGACCTTAGAGATCATCAAACCCAACATCTTCTTCTAAAAGAGGACGAAACCAAGTCTCAAAAATGAAAATGACTTGTCCAAAATAACATAGCTAGTCATTGGCGGAGATGGAATTTGAATCTAGACCAGAGTAAGACCAGCCTTCTTTCATTAGTCTTACCTCCACAAACTCACAGTAATACAAGTAAATAGTGGTCCTAGGCAAAATCCTCACCCAAACTTCCCCATGGCAGCCTGGATGTATAGCATCCAAGGTCAGAATACTTATTAAAAAGTACATCACGGGCAGCTAGGAGGTGCAGTGAGTAGAGTACCAGTCCTGGAGTCAGGAGAACCTGAGTTCAAATGTGGCTTCAGACGCTCGACACACTAGCTGTGTGATCTTGGGCAAGTCACTTAACCCCAATTGCCCTGCCTTTCCCCCTGCAAAAAAAAAAAAAAGTAAGTCATAGAAGGTGTTGAAGGTCTCTTTTGCAAAATTTTGCTCAGAATTTAAACTTATGCTACAGGTCAAAGTTCATTTCTTTGAATGAGACCTAGTAATTTCAAACAATTGTTGAAGTGGTAACAATTTTTTTTTTTCAGTTTAAGCTGATAGGAAAAGTTAAGAATTTTAAATAACCATTTCTCAATCTGGTTTTTCCCTATCAGGGCCAGGAAGAAGCAAAACGGGAAGGAAAAAAAATTTTGACAGACAATCACATTGTATTCATTTTGCATAGAATGTAATTGCTCAAAATCCCTGCATCTTAAATACCACCTGCCCTCCCAACTCCACACTATCTCCCTTGCCTGGAAGGCATGCTCTCCTTAATTTTGTCTTTTAGATTTCTTCTCTTCATTTAGATCTCAGTGCTTATGCTGCCTCATCCACAAAGGCTTCTGTAACTTATATGCCCCTCCTTATACTTCCCCCTTCCCTGCCCCCAACCAATCATGTAGCTCAAAGATCCTAAAACATAGCTCTAGAGGGGGAGAAAACTTTGCTTTAGAGTGGGAATTAACACCTATGTGTATACCAACCCTCATTCTGGAATTCTCCCTCCCCGCAAAAAAGAGGAAGCATCTTTAAAACACATTCCAGATGGTTCTTTTCCTATACAAAAAAGGGGAACCTAGGAATCTGTCTTTAAGGCTGACATATT
This sequence comes from Phalanger gymnotis, assembly GCA_028646595.1. Classification (NCBI taxonomy): domain Eukaryota; kingdom Metazoa; phylum Chordata; class Mammalia; order Diprotodontia; family Phalangeridae; genus Phalanger; species Phalanger gymnotis. Next base: position 5,829 of record JAQQSZ010004033.1, on the reverse strand, counting down.
GATGCGGTTTGGGGTTGCTAGGGACCCCAAAATGTCAGGGTACAGGATGGCATCCACCTGGAAAAAATTCACGCACTCAAACCTTCTTCCAGACAAAATGGCAAGGTTTATTGTAATGCCAATAGGAATGGCAGTGAGATTCTTAGGGAGTATGTGACTTAATGGGGGTGACTGATGCTTATGTACAAAAAGGACAGTGAAAGGATCTGGTTGGGATTAAGCAGTGGCCAGTAGTCTGAGATAGGCCAGGAGCCACAGTGAAAGGACTATCAAGCCGACTAATTAGGTGATCTAAATGGGCTTAAAGAGTGGTAGCTATATGCAAGTAGCCTGGGGTGGGCCAAAAGCACAGTGAAAGGATGTCAAGTAAGCTAATTAGGTGATCTAGGCGGGCTGGGATGGGGCAGTCACCTTGGGCAGAGGTGCCAGTCATCTGGCCGCTGAAATGTATTGGAAAATCCAGGGACTGGGTTGCTTTCACAGACATGGTCTTTTCCTTTTAGGGGTCCAGGTCCTATCACCCCATCAATACCACCAAAATCCAGAAAACTGCTACAACTAATCACCCTAGTCTGGCTGCAGAATTTGGAGGTTTTTATCTCCCCACTCCTGTCTCTATCTAGTTGTAAATAATGTACTTAAATAAAGTGCTTTTGGCCATGTGAATACTGCGCCTGGCCTTCCTACTTGAGGTTGTTGCTTCAAGGAGAGACATTTGCCATTAGGTGAAGAGAAATAAGTAAGAGAAACGATAGTTTCATTTTCATTTTTAAACTCAAACTCAATTCAATTGCTATAGTGAGTGACCCTAACTTGGTCTCCCACCCACTTCTTGTTTCAGATCAACCATGCATTAGACAGGTAGTTTGGGGTTAATAGTGGATGGTAAGTAGATAGACCAGGGAAGGATCAGGAAAATCAAGATTTAGAAGAAAAATTCTAGGCAGATAGTGTCAGCAAGTCAGACAGAGACAAAGGCTTGTTCAGTGACTCAGGTTAGTTTAGGACCCAAGGTGATGAACCCGAAGGCAAGAATGTTTTGAGAGTTTCTAAGGGCAGGCTGCAAATTTTTATTCTCAGATCCTCAAGTCCATCCCATTGCTTCCTGCTGCTATCTAGAACTGATTCACAAAGCCATGTTGCTTCTTTTATGCCATGTTTCATCTTTGTGGAACTGGAAGAACAGTTTCATTTTCTCTAGAGTTTTTAGTTCCCAGTTCAAAAAGCAGCCCCATGTCACTGTCCTGATGGAGCGCTCCTGTGGATGTCCATATTTTCAGATAATCTTGAAGTTTTTTCAAGCAGAGTGGAGGGATCACAGGATCATAGATATAGAGGAGACTCTAAGATCATCTAGTCCAGGTCTCTCATATTACAGATGAGGAAACCAAGGTTCAGAGGATTCATGAATTACTCAAGGTCACAAAGCAAATAACTATCAGAACCAGGATTTTTCAGCTAAATAAGGAGAAGTGGTGAAGATGATTTGAAAGGCTTCAGACTTATCAAGAGGACCAGGAATTTAAATTGGAGAGGAGAAATTTGAGATAGCTTCAAGAAAAGCTAAAGAAAAAAATTCAGCTGAAGAAGGTTTCCATCTTAAGGAGTCAATGTGATATAATAAAGATTTCTAACTGAGATCATCAATTATCAATTATGTTATAATGGCCACTGCTATCTGTGTGGCCTTGGTCTAGCCACTTAACCTCCTGAGCCTTCTCAATTTCTTCATCTGCAAAAAGAGGATGTTGAACCAGATGACTTCTCAGGTCCTTTCCAACTCCAGAGCTTTGATCTTATGATGAAAGACTCAATCCTAATCGGCAAAAGGATTGATTAAAAAGAAAACAAGGAGCTGAAGAGAAGGGAAAGATAGCTGGAAAAGCAAGGTAAATGAGATAAGGTAAGAAAAAACAAAAAGTTGGTAAGTTTTTAAAAATAAAAAATAAGGTTATGAAAGAAGTAATTTTTGAGTCTCTGTCAAGTCAAGGAAAAAGGAAAGGGAAGTTGGAAGTGGTTGTCGAATTGTTGAGGTAATTTTTAAAACTTTAATAACTTTTAATAACATGGCTACAAAGTTGTAAACTTCTGTGTATAGCCACTCAGTTAGATAGCATACAATGGAAGAATTGCAGTTGAGTAATCCACTGCAATAAACCCACTGAAAGTATTTTTTAAGAGCCAGTGATAAAACTGATGGCCTCAAACACACACACACACACACACACACATACATACACACAAACAAATGCACAAAGTTTAGGCAGTAAAAGCAAGGTTAAATAGAGTCTACAACTCAAGGAGACAAATTTGACCTTATGGGTATCAAAAACCTGGTATCATAAAACTCACATCTGGTATAGATATAGATAACTATGCCTTAATCAAAAGAAACAGGATAAGTAAAAAGAGGAAAGAGAATGAGGTAGTACTGATGAGGTTAAAGAAAAATGATGATGGTAGGGAACCATAGGTTTCTAGGGGTGCTCGAGACCCCAAAACGCCAACACGCCGGGTCCTGCCAAATGAATTCGACTCAAGTTTATTAAGGATTGGGTTGTCTTAAGAAATCCCACCCTTTGTGACACTTGTTTCAGGCCAGATTCAACCTACTGAGCTAGATTGAATCTGAGCGCCTTCATGGAGGCAAGATGAGACTTATACACGGAAAGATTGTGGGAGGGATTGAGGGGTGGTCTTGAGTAGTCTGGGATGACTAGAGGAGGGGGTTAGAGTGGACCGGGGTGACTGGGGTGAGGTCAGACTCCAGGGCAGGAAATAGCTGAAGGCTACCTGGATATAAAAGACAACAGAAGGCTAGGGTAACAGAGCTAGGGTATAGATATTTTGATCAGGATCAAGGGTGGAAAGCAGCTGGACAATAGAGGGCTAGGCCAGATGGACATTTGGGCCTAGATAACATAAGGCTTATGGCATTAGGAAAATGCCAGATCTAGTGGGAAGATTCAAGGAGAGTTCATGGGGATTCCCAGAGACAGTGCTCCAGATTCAAGAGTGTTCCCAGAGACTGTACCCTCATCAGTACCGTATATTAAGAAGATATCATAATACAAGCAAATCTGAGAACCAGAGAGGGGAAACATACTGAGCATTTGGTTAAAGATCAATTTGGGAGAAAGAGAAGTGATTTTGCCATTAAAGTCAACTACAGAGCAAGCAGAAAGGAAATCAATGAGACAATTGAGAGAGATCATAAGCCTGGTACAGAGAGAGGCATGATATAGTAATGGTGGGGAGACTTCAAATATCCAGACACCTGTTGGAGCTCTCTTTGCCAGAAGAAGAATAACTAATAATTTCTTGAGTTGCTTAAATGATCATTTCATCTTTCAAAATGTAGAGGAACCAATAAGGTGTAAGTCTTTTCTGAATCTGATTTTCATTAAACAGAAGGCACTGGACTCTGTGGTGGAAATGATGGAAACCCTAGAGGAAAGTGACCATTATGTCTTAGAATTTATCATAGGGTTGAAAGCAGAATTAAGTCTGGCTTGCATCTCAGATTTGGGGAGATATTTCAAAGGGTTCAGAAAAAGGATGGTTAGGATCCCCAAAGACATTTTGAAATTTACTATTCAATAGAGCTGTCTTTGGAGTCAGAAAGACTCGAGTTCATGTCCTGCATTTGACACATATTAAGAGTCAGACCATGAGCATGTCACTTAATCTGCCAGTCTCCTATCTAAGACTATAATAAGTTATAGATAACTTACCTATTTCTGTCACTAAGGCAGTTTGCCTTAGCAGCAGTTTCCCTCAATGGTGAAAATATAGTGGAACATTACAGAAGATGGAAGCAAGAGTGAGTGACAGGGGATGGATACAAACATGTGGCATGGTCCTTTAAGCATAATATCAAGAGTGCTACAAGTCATAATGAGATAAGGCTAGTGAAGAAAGCTAGGAACAGCAAAAGGTTGTTTCACCTATATTGAGAGGAAAAGACTTATAGGGCCGTGACTCTAGGGAATGGGATAATTGAAAACAAAGAGGAGAAACTGTTTTCGTCTTATTTTGCTTCAGCTTTTCTCAGACAAAATAAAAATGGTTCATAGGATGCTGGAACCCAATGTAAATTAGAAGATAGTAGATAATACCTTGTTTTCTTTAATGAATTCAAGTCACCTGTTGTTGTTGAATCATTTCAGTCATATCTGACTCTTTGGGATCCCCTTTGGGGTTTTCTTGGCAAAGATGCTGGAGGGATTTGCCATTTCCCTCTCCAGCTCATTTTACAGATGAGGAAACTGAGGCAAATGGGGTAAAGTGACTTGCCGCGATCACAAAACTATCAAGTGTCTGAAGCTGTATTTGAACTCACCTGGCCTAAAAGAAATACATGCTTAGGTATTGAAAGAACTGTAGCAGTTGTAATTGTTGAATTTTTGTCAGTGATATCCGAAATATAGTGGGAAATTGGTTTTATACCTCAGGAGAAGAGACGGGAAAACATAATTTTACTTTTCATAAAATTAGAGAATAGCATCTGTGAATTACTTTGCAAGTATTAAGTTTGAGATGTTTACAAAACATACAGTTTAACTTTTCTCATAGGAAATTGGTGCTGCAGTGCTGGAGCTCAGGAGAGAGACTTGAATTGAATATATTGATTGGGAGCTATCTGCACAGAGGTCACAAATGAAGCCATGAAAACTGATAAGGCCCCCAAATGAGAGACTGTAGAGACATAGAAAGAGGAGAAGAGGATTCAAGATAGACCACCGGATACAGTCCCAGTTAGAAGATGGATTTGGAGAAAGGGAAAAAATGTTCAGGGAAGAGTAGAACCAAAAGAGCACAATGCCACCAAAACCCAGAGAGTATCTTGGGATCAAAGAATTAGAACTAGAAAGGACCTGGAGAGGGTATCCAAGAGGAGATAGTGGTCGACACTATCAACTTCAAAAAAAAGTCAAGAAAAATGAGGATTGTGAAAAATTCATTAGATTTGGCATTTAAGGAATCACTGGCAATCTTGGAGAGGGCAGTTTTAATTGAGTGATAATATCAGAAGCCAGATTGCAGCTAGGATCATGGATCCAGAGCTGGAAGGGACCTTAGAGGCCATCAAGATCGATCGCCTCATTTTACAAATGAGGAAAGTGAGACCCTAGAAAGTATCTTGCCCAAAGCCACATGGGTAGTCAAAATTCAGGTGTTTCCATAAATCAAATTTTACTTGCTCCCAGTTACTATGAACTAGCTAGGTTTTATTTTAATACTGTAACAAGTATTGCTTCTATTCTACTGGCCTGTCAGATCCATTTTGCATCACCAACAAAGGAAAGAAAGATTATGTAATAAGGAAAGTTTCCATTAATTGATTATATGGAGTTGTGCTTTAGGATACAGAAAGGAATGAAAGCTGATGCTCAAAGGAAGATGTTTCTTGTACTTCTGGAAACATTCACTATTCATAAGACCACAAGCATCATCAAAAGTCCTTGAGAGGGTTAGCTCTATTGGCATTTGCTATTGAAAGCCATCCTTCATTATAGGTACACTTGATATTTAGAATTTGAACTGTAAAAATTGATTTAAAATGAAACTCCTGGGGCGGAGCCAAGATGGCGACTGGAAAGCAGTAACTGGCGTGAGCTCCCCACCAAGTCCCTCCAAAAACCTATGAAAAAATGGCTCTGAACCAATTCTAGAACTACAGAACCCACAAAGGGGCAGAGGGAAGCAGGACTCCAGCCCAGGTCTGCCTGGATGGTCTCGGGGTAAGGTCTGTCCCGAACAGAATTCCCAGCCCCCAGCCGAGGGGAGCGGAGCTGAGCCAAGCAGAGCCCAGTGCGCGAGGCGGCG
>JAQQSZ010004032.1:0-14277 GCA_028646595.1 Phalanger gymnotis | reverse complement strand
CAAAATTGATCTCCAGAATGGTTGGATCAGTTCACAACTCCACCAACAATCATTAGTGTCCCAGTTTTTCCACATGCCCTCCAACATCCAACATTTTCCTTTTTTGTCATATTAGCCACTCTGATAGGTATAAGATGGTACCTCAGAATTGTTTTGATTTGCATTTCTCTAATCAATAGTGATTTAGAGCATTTTTTTCGTTTGTCTATAAATAGCTTTAATTTATTCATCTGAAAACTTCCTGTTGCTATCCTTTGACCATTTATCAATTGGGGAGTGACTTATACTTTTATAAATCCAACTGTCTTCTCTATATAGTTGATAAATGAGGGTTTTATCAGAGATACTTGTTGCAAGAACTTTTCCCCAGTTTTCTGCTTTCCTTATAATTTTGGTTGCATTAGGTTTTGTGCAAAAACTTTTTTAATTTTATATAATCAAAATTATCTATTTTACATTTTATAATTCTCTCTATATCTTCTTTGGTCCTAAATTCTTCCTGTATACATAAATCTGACAGATAAACTATTCTATGCTCTCTTAATTTTCTTATGGTATCAACCTTTATGTGTAAATCATATGCCCATTTTGACTTTATATTGGTATATGGTATGATATGTTGTTCTGTACCTAATTTCTGCCATACTGTTTTCCTGTTTTCCCAGCAGTTTTTGTCAAATGAGGTTTTGTTCCAAAAGCTTGGATCTTTGGGTTTATCATATGCTAGTCATTTGCTGTAATATAATTTGTACCTGATCTATTGCACTGATCTGCCACTTTATTTCTTAGCCAGGACCAGATTGTTTTGATAATTACCACTTTATAATACAGTTTGAGATCTGGTGTAGCTGGATCACCTTCTTTCACACTTTTTTTCATTGATTCCCTTAATATCTTTGAGGTTTTGTTCTTCCAGATTAATTTTGTTACTATTTTTTCTAGTTCTATAAAATAATTTTTGATAGCTTGGTATTGCACTCAAGAAAGAGATTAATTTAGATAGAATTTTTGAGCAATTCTTAATCACTGCTTAAAATAACCTTTGTTTCCCTAAATTTGATAGAACTAAATTGCCCTAAACCTTTTGATTTTATATGAAAATTTCTCCTGGTTTTGTTACCTCTGGCCCTGAATTTGTGTAAAAGCCCTTGGAGGCAGCTTCCTTCCTGTCTCTTACCTTCACTCTGACAGTTAATAGCTTCTCTTCCTCATAGTTCTAGAATATCTGTTCCCTATAATAGTAGTTCATTTTTATGAATAACTTTATACTTCATGAAGCATGTTTATTAGAATACCATGAAGTACATAGTAGACATATTCTTTTCCAGATGAGGATTTTCCAGAGGAGGATACTGATACACAGCAAGACCACATGGCTAATTTAAACTGGTGAACTCAAATCCAGGTCTTTGGTTTTCAAGGTCAGTGCCCTTTCTGTTATACCCCCACCCAGCCTCTTAGCATGGGTTGTTAGCTACTGAAAAAAAAAAACAGCCCCGTATAATTTCCTTAGCATTCCTAATTATCCAGGAGGTCTACGATTTACATCATCTTTCCTCTGCATCTTCCTTTACTCTGTGAGAAATCAGAAAGAGGTGAAATGTCCACAGCAGTACCACAGGATTGATCTCCATGACAACTCCAGTGTTATTGATTTCCAATCAACAGTTTCCCTGCCAACAAGCCTCCAAGTCCCTCCCATCAGATAAGCATTCACAATCATTTGCAATCTCTTATGTGTAATTTTGTTAATTTTATTGTCGTTGTTCAGTCATTTCAGTTGGCATTGCCCTATTTGGAGGTTTTCTTGGCAAAAGTGTGGGATGAAAGACCCTCACCAATTAAATTTATAATAAGGAGTCGTCTCAGGGTGGGAACAGAAATAAATTTTATTCAATTCTCGAGAATTGGGCATCCCCCGCTAGAACAAATCCAGCGAGAGAGGCACTTTACAAGGGGCAAAGCACCCATAATTATACCTAACACAAGAGAATTCCTGCCCACCTCTGACCTTTCTCACCATTGGCTGGGAGGTGGGCTTACAATTTGAGCACTAAAGCTAGACAAAGAACCAGGAAATTGAGGCACAGAAAATCCAATTCCCATTCCCTTAGTTAATGATTACAACTGAGGTGACATCTATAAATCTAAAGAAGGAGAATAGGCTAAGGGTAGGGGGAGACCCTCTCCATTCTCTTACAGTACTTTTACAGTAAAGGAAAGTGGGTCACAGTGACCCTATTCTTACTGAGCAAATCTTTAAACCAGAACCAGAAGAAAGAACAAAAAGTTTCAGGGTAAACTTTCCCAGAGGCTGAGCCATCAGACTCTCATGGCCTCAGAATTTGCCACTTCCCTATTTCTTGATTTTTAAACATTTCTTAGTATAGATATAGATGTAGATAACATATTTATCCATATCTTCCCTGTGAAGTCTTCACATTTTATTTACCTCACACAGCAAAGATACTGAAGTGGATTGCCATTTCCTTCTCCAGCTCACTTTACAGATGAAGAAACTGAGTCCAACAGGGTTAAATGACTTGCCCAGGGTCACACAGCTAGTCCATGTCTAAGGCCAGGTTTGAACTCAGATGAGTTCCTGACTTCCTGACTTCAGGCCCAGCAAGTTAGTGCCTAGCTGCCATAATTTTATTATGTTCTCAATTATACATTTGAATGCTTTCATTTATCAGTGAAAGCTAAAACATAGATAAAATGAAAAGAAAAGACAATAAAGATATGTGTTGAAAAATAGCACAGCTTTATTTTGGGGATGAAATTATGTCTATGTGCATAATACTAACAGCTAACATTTATATGATGCTTTAAGGTTTTCAAAACATTGTGCTTATATTATTTCACTTGAACTTCGTAATAGCCCTATGAAGTAGATGCTCTTATTATCCCCATTTTACAGATAAAAAAAAAACTGAAGCTAAGAAAGGGTAGAAAAACTATCCAGGGTTAAATAATTAATGAGTGTCTAAATCAGAATTTGAACTCAGGCCTTTCTGACTTGAGTCAGTACTCTATCCTCTAGTTTACCCTTGTTGCCAATAGATTAATTTAGCACAAACAAATGTGCAAACAATAACAACTAAATGGAGGGTTTCCATTGTGCACATGTGTTACAGGTGTACAAAAAATTTTGAGGAAAAGAGGAAAGTTTCATATAAGGAGGGAGATATAGGGAGCTCTTTGAATAAAGGTAGTGAAGGAACCAGATGCTCTAGGAAGGCATAGACGTTTTCCTCTCCTCTTTCTGGTTTTTTGTTGCACCTCTCTCTTGATTCTCCCCCTCCTTGTCTGCTTCTCAGTGTACCTTTGCAGGACTGTCATTTACATTTTGCACCTCAGTGGTAGCTGTATCCCAAGCGGTGGAGTATAGGCTCTGGGAACCCCCTTAAACTCTCCTTGAATCTTCCCACTGGATCTGGCATTCGCCTGAGGCTATAAACTTTTCATTATCGCTAAACCCAAATCTCTGTTACCTCTGGATTGCCTCTGGCTACTTCCCACCTTTGATCCTATCAAAATCCTATTCTCTTAGTTCCTGGCCTCAGACCTCTAGTCACCCCAGTCCCATCAAGATCCTCCCTAGACTCCTCCTCAAGATCCTCCCTGGACCCCTCCTTTCATCTCTCAGACTACTTGGCCACCCTAAATTCCTCCCACAGTCTTTCTGTATATAAGATCCATCTTGCCTCTATGAAGGTGCTCAGATTCATTCTGGCCCTCATCCAAGGGCTCAGATTGTTCTGGCCTACTTGTCAGTACAAATGTCTCAAATATTCAAATTCCTTAAGAGTCTACCCGATATGGCGGATCTTTAGTAAACTTTGTTTTTCTTTGGCTGAAAGAAGGCTTGGGTCGAATTCATTCGGGCAGGACCCTACGTGTTGCTATTTTGGGGTCCCAGCACCCCTAAACCTCAACACATGGACCTGTTTTATTCTTTTCCTATTCTCTTAATGTTATCTTCACTATTTCAAAGATTCCCAGATCTATGATTTAGCTACTAACCTTAATGCTTAAAACTGCACTAAGACTTTTAGGACACCCTATCCAGCTCTGGTCCCTCTCCTGAGTTCCAATTTTATATCAGTCACATTTTAAGCTTGATGTCTGAGAGACTATGTCCAATATAGAACTCATTAATCCCAAACTTGGTCTTCTTCTGAACTGTTAATAAATGTAAATAGAAAAGTATTTCTGTCAAAGGTATCCCCATTCATGCAGGTTCACAACCTTTGAGTCTTCCTCTGTTTCTTATATCCCCTAACCTCATGTGTCTCATCAGTTGCCAAGTTTTATTGATTCTACTTGCAGTTTTCACAATTGGCCCTTTCTCCAAATGTCTTATTCTCTAAAACCATGACCTTAGTTCAGGCTTACAATACCTCTCCACACACACACACACACACACACAACCACCCTATCCACAGTTGCCAATGATATTTCTAAAGCACACATCTGACCATACCAGCTTTCCAGTCTTATTATAAGTTACTCCCCTTCACATACTCTGGTCTAGTCAAATTGACTTTCTTCTGTTTTCCACACATTCATCTCCCATTCCTGTGTCTTTTCACAAGCTGTCCCTCTTTCCTCACTCCCATCTCTTAGAATCCCTTTTTTCCTTCAAGCTCATCCCAGACACCACCTCTTCCTACAGGAGACCTTTCCTGACCTCTCCAGCTGTCTCCTTCCACACTCTCCCTCTCCTCCCCGAATTACTTTGAATTTATTTTTAATCTATTTTTGTATGCCTACATATGTGCATTTTGTTTTCTTACTACAGAATGAACACAATGAGAGTAGGGATTGTTTCATTCCTATTTTGTTTTGTATAAGAAAGCACTGTACCTGACAAACAGTGGGAACTAAAGAAATACCTATCACTGATTGATCTGTTGATCAAAATTGATAGAAGACAAAGAATTGAAGCAAGTGGGGTATGTGTTGTATAGTTGAAGAGGTCAGGGAACCATATGAAGAGGTCAGGGGTATTAGGGGTGCTCGAGACCCCAGAATACCAACACAGTGGGTCCTGCTCTAATGAATTTGACTCAAGCCTTCTCACAGCCAAAGACAAGCAACGTTTATCACAGATTCGCCATATTGGGTTGTCTTAAGAAATCTCACCATCTGTGCCACTCCATTTTGACAAGCAGGCCTAATTCAATCTGAAGTAGATTGAATCGAGCACCTTCATGGAGGCAAGATGGAGTTTATATATACAAAGATTGTGGGAGGGATCTAGGATGGTCCTGGGGTGATAGAAAGAGGGGTTTAGGGAGGGTCTTGAGGAGGAGCTTGATGGGACTGGGATAAAGTCAGACTCCAAGAACTGAAAGAATGGGATTAAGGGTGGAAAGTAACTTTGATAGAATCAAGGGTGGAAACTAGCCAGATGATGGAGGGTTAGGACCTAGCCTCGAGATTTGGGTCTGGCAATAATGAAAGGCTTATGGCCTCAGGCAAACGCCTCATCTAGTGGGAATATTCAAGGGGAGTTCAAGGGGGCTCCCACAATCTAAACCTCATCATAGTGAACCTGAGATTAGGGGACCTGGGTTCCAGTCCTACATCTGATATTTATTACCTGTGGGGTATTCAGTAAGTCACTTTATTTCCCTGGGCCTCTGTAAAGTGAATGGGTTGAACTGATGGGGTTTAAACTGTGGGAAACCCCTTGAATCCCACCCTGAATCTTCCCACCAGATGTGGCCTTTCATGCCCAAATAGCCTAGCCTAGCCTTCCATTATCTGGTTACCTCTGGATTGCCTTTTGGCCATTTCCCACTTTTGATCCTAACAAAATATCTATACCCAATTCTGTTACTGGTAGTCCTCTATTGTCTGTCATCTACAGGTAGCCTTCAGCTACCTCCCACCCTTAATCCCATTCTCTGGGTTCCAGGAGTCTGACCTCACCCCAGTCCCATCAAGATCCTCCTTAGACTCCTCCTCAAGACCCTCCCTAAACCCCTCCTCACATCACCCCAGGACCATCCTAGATCCCTCCCACAATCTTTGTATATATAAACTCCATCTGCTTGTCAAAATGGGGTGGCACAGATGGCGAGATTTCTTAAGACAACCCAATACGGCAAATCTTTAATAAACTTTGTCTTTTCTTTGGCTGAAAGAAGGCTTGAGTTGAATTTATTTGAACAAGACTCAGTGTGTTGGTATTTTGGAGTCCTGACCAACCCCTAAACTTCAACACGGTTGCGGGACCTCATCAGGACCAGGTGACCTCCAAAGTTCTTCCCAGCTCTAAATCCTAGGATCAAATCTTGGTGAAGCAGAATAGTGTTGAAAGAAAGAAGAAATTACTTAAGCTAGGTATTCTTGAATTTTATGACATTTTAGTTTGTAAAACCCTAATAAACCCAGGAATTCTCCTGATGTGTGCAGTCTTGACTGTACTTTGTATCAGGTGGGAGTAAATACTTGAGTGTGGGCTTCAAAGTCAGACCCCTGCCAGTTGTCCCTATTCTAGTTTTCCTGCTTCATTATCACATACCAGCCTGCCAAACCTTTTGCTGCTACCTGACAAACTTTCTCACTCCATCGCCCTCACAATCCACATACCAGATTCCTTCCTGACAGCAGCCCAAACTGAAAGGATCTCCACACAACCTATACATTAAGCAGCCATTATTCCTGTCCAGGCCTGGGTCCTGAGTTCTCCACAAATTATCTTTGGAATCTAATTCAATTAAGTTCAGCTCCACAAAAGAATTATGACATGCTTACTCCAGACAAATTATTGTACTGAATGCTTGGAATACAAAGATGAAATGGTCCCTGCCCTCAAAGTGCTTATATTCTGAAGAGGGAGAGGGGTGAGGAATCTAATCCAGAAGCTGGAAAAACCAGTGGCAAGGGTTTTTCATTGACAAAAGCAACCAGAAGCCAAGTGTTTGCACCACATAAAGAGGCATCTGCATGTAAACAGATATCTTCTTCCTCAGTGTGAGGAAGAACACTGTGCTGCCATCTTCTACCATCACAGGATCTTTGAGGATCAACTCCTAATCCTGGAGTCAGCAAGATCTGAGTTCAAATCTAGCCTGAGAAACTTCCTAGCTGTGTGACCCTGGGCAAGTCTCTTAATCTGTTTGCTATTGGGGAAGAAAATGGCAAACTACTCTTCTATGTTTGCCAAGAAAACCCCACGGACAGAGGTTCCCAGGGTCACAAAGAGTTAGACCTAACCAAACAACAACAACCTTAATCCTATAGCCAACAAGCTCTTATCTTTTCCATTCCTAATCACTCTAACCAAGTCACTATTTGCCTAAAAGAAAATCTCCTCCTTCCGCTCCTGGCTCTCTTATCCTCATCTCCTTCAGCCCTGCACTTCTTAAGTCCTTATGTTGATTTTCCCTCCATCTCCAGGGTGCCCTCAAAAACCCTGTTCTATTGTTAATATGCTGCCCCTTTCCCCTAAATGTCTTCACTTCACGCTCCTGTCATCGGAAACCTGTCAGCTGCTTCCTTGGCTACCTTCTCTACTACTTGTCCCATTAGCCCAGATTCACCGAGCAGAAGGAGGAGCAGGCATGTACCTTGCTCCTCGCCAACACTTCAGGACTCTCTTTGAAGTTCACTCCAACAGTTTTTTCTCCCCAACTTGTAGTCTCACCCACTGGAAACTTGGATCCCACCATCTAGTTCTGATGAGGTTTGAGGGGGGTTTCAGGGACAGCCCCCAAAGGGCTGAAGTACAGGGGAGGGTTGTGTGGAATGAATTCATGGACTCAAGTATTCTTTAAGTCAAGGTGGCAAAGGTTTACTGTAACACCAATATAGCGGGCAGAGCTCCTTAGGGAACTCGGATTCCTTAAGGAACTTGCCACTTAACAGGAATGATGCTAAAGCTTATGTAGGAAAAGTAGTGGATTATCTGGCAGATACGCTAACTAGGCGATAACTTACAACCTTGGTCACGGGTTGGAGAGATGTGGGGAAGGTGAGGAAGTGATGATGGTGGGGTGCTTGGGTGCTTGGTCACAGGCATTCACACTCACTACTGGAAACCAGGGGAAGGGCTTTCTCAGAGGTGTACTTTTGGTCTGTTACGTCTGTAGCCGAGATAGCTTTGAAAGTTGGTGTCTATAGCTTGACCTCTGGATTGAGTATGATAACTTTGGGAATCAACATATGATAATACTGTGGTTACAAGATAGTTTTGTTTTCACAAGAGAATTTCTTCAGAGGTCAGCTTGCTCTTGTGATGGGGAAAGATAGTTTATTTTACTGGGGACATGCTTATGAGTAATTGCGGGGAAAGGTAGTTTGTCTTACTGGGGCCTACGCATGAGTTATTGCTAGGCATAGTATCCTTGAGCTGGGGAGAAAACTGTCAGGGATAGTGTTTTGAGGCTAGGGAGAAATGTGATGCTGGAACTGGGGTCCAAGCACAAGCATCCAAGCACCCCATCATCACCACTTCCTTGTCATGCCCCTTCATGGGTATCCTTACCTTCCCCATATATCTCCAGCTTTTCTTTATATTCTGTCTTCCCCTATTGGAATGTAAACTTCTTTAGCATGGGAGCTGTCTTGTTTGCATGTATTTCTATCTCCAATACTCAGCATAGTGCCAGGTACACAATAAGGGCTTCATAAATGCTAGCTATCTACTCTCGAGAATTCAATTATCATCTTCGTGCAATGATGTCCATATCTATAGACGTTGGCCTTGGTTTCTCCTGAGCTCCAGTCTCACATGACCAAGCCTATTAGACGTTTTGAACTGATTGTCTTGTAGGCATTTCAAGTTCAATATATCCAAAACAATTCGTTGTCTCTTTTTCAACACCCAATCCTCTTCCAAATTTCCTTATTTCTTTTGAGAATACCATTATCTTTCTAATCACACAGCTTCAAAACCTTAGCGTTATGCTTGATTGCTCTCACTGTCCTCCATAGCCAATAAGTTGACACATTTTTTTCAATTCTATCTCCATAACATATTTTATATCTATCCTCTTCCTTTTACCCACACAGCCACCAGCCTGGTTCAGATCCAAATCACCTCTGGCCTGCACTAATGCAATATGCTTCTAATTGTTCTCCCTTCTTAGGTCTCTCCTCTTTCCCATCCAGACTCCACACAATTGCCAAAGTGATCTTTCTAAAGCACAGGTCTGACCCATGTAACTCCCATGCTCATTAATTTCCACTGACTTCTTATTGACTCCATACTGGCTATAGATCAATTACAAATTCCTCTGTCATTTAAAGCCCTTCATGGAGCCCAGGGGTGGGGAATCTGTAGCCTCAAGGCCACATGTGGCCTTTTAGGTCTTCAAGTGGAGCTCTTTGACTGAATCCAAACTGCACAGAACTTCACAGCACACCCCTGATCTAGTCCCAACCTACATTGGGGCTTATGACATGCAACTCCCCTTCAAGTTTTCTATGGTCTCAGGGGTGGTAAACCTGTGGCCTCAAGGCCACATGTGGCCTTCTAGGTCCTTGGATGTGACTTTTTTTGGCTGAGTCCAAGTTTTACAAAACAAATCCTTCTGTGAAGTTTGGATTCCATCAAAGGACTGCACTTGAGGACCTAGAGGGCTACATATGGCCTTAAGGCCACAGGTTCCCCACCCCTGCTCTACTGGTCTTCTTGCTCTTCCTCATACTGGATTCCTTCTTTCATCTCTATGCAAGGTAAAGACCTAGGCTGCACCCCACCCCCACATGCACATACCTGAAATATATTCCTTCCTCATGTCGACCTTTTAGTATCACAGTTTTATTTCAAAGCTATGGTCAAATGCCACCTTCTTCCTGAAGCCTTTTCTGATCTTTTCCCTCTCACCCCAACCAAGTGTTCTTGTTATCCCTTCCACCAAAATATACCTTGTATATATTTTGCATATATACATGTATGTGTGTGTATACACACACATGTTATCACCTCCTATAGAATGTAATTTCCTCAAGGCAGGGATTCTTTCGTCTTTTCCCTTGTCTTTCCAGTACCTGGAACATAGCAAGTATTTGATAAATATTTGCTGATTGATATATAGATAGGTTGATCCACATCTTTCTTGCCATGATTCCCTGATATCAGATCATTCAACATCCTTTCTCGGGGAATTCAGCATCTAGCTCGCAGTTTTCTTCTCTTTCCCAATACTTGTCTTCATATTTGGAGACTTCTATATATATGCATCTGCATCCCTTCAAAGACCCTGAGCATATCAACATTCTCAACTCCCATAATCTGCATCTTCATTCCACCTTAAATATCCCCAGAGAAAGTCACAGCCTCTATCTCACCAGTACCTGCAACTAGGTACTTCCATGATCCAGAAATCCTATCTTTCCTGCTCATCCTCTGTCTCTCCTCCTAAACCTGTGTTCTTTGCTGGACCATGTCACCTCTCTTCCCTACTCTCCCTATCCTCCCTGGTGTCCCCTTACTGTTCTCTCTTCAGTCTTGACCTTATGGCTATGCATTTTAATTAGACATTGTCTTATATCCATGATTTCCTTGCCTCCCTGTCATGTGACTCCTCACTCCCAGTCCTACTGACATGTTGCTGAACACCACTGGAGAAAGTCATAAAATGCAATGGCTACATCCACTCTGTCTTGCTTGATATCAACTGAGGTCTCTCTGGTCCATGCAGATCTTTTTATTCTTCTCCAATTGACTCTTTATTTCACTCGCCACTGTGGCTCTTCTAAACTTTGTCTTCTTTCCTTACACCTCCGACACCATATTTTCCTTTCACTCTAAGCAGAAGACCTGGTCTCCAACCTTACCAAGAAAATGGAGGTCAACTGATCGACAATAGAACTCACTCTCTTTTGTTCCTCCCCTTTACTTTTTTATTTCTATTGAGTGTACCACAATCCTTCATGTTCAAAATGTCATTGTCATCCTCAACCATCTCTATCACCTCCATCTTGTCAATTCTCTCTCCATATCTCCCTTGCACCTGTCCCGTTCTTTTAACTTACATGACTATTACCTCATTCTACTCTCTCATCACCTGTCACATGAAATAGTGACATTGAAATATTGAAACAGCCTCCTAATTGGTTTTCTTCATTCCATTCTCTTCCCTACCTCATCCATCTTCCTCCCAGATGCCATAATAAACTTTTGAAAACATAAGTCTGACCATATCACTGTCCTAATCAAGAATCTTCAATGGCTCCCTAGTGCCTATAGGATAAAGTTCAGCATCCTCGGTTTAACATTTAAAGGCTTGCCAGACCATAGTCCTCTTTTCCAGTCTTCTTTCTTATTGCTAGCCCTTACTCACATTTACTACACTACAGCCAGTAGGCTACTCTATCCATGGCATTCCATCTCCTACTATGAACCTTTGCTTCTTAGAAGTTCTAGCATTCTTTCTAGTACCAGATCAGGTAGCACCTCCTTTAGACCTTTCCTGACACATCTCAGCTGTTAGTGTTTTCTACCTCCTAGAATGTTTAATTTGTATGTGCTCTGCATTTTTCTGTCTCCATGTTGTAGCCTGCCCTTCTCTCCCCCTGCCCCCAGTAGGTGGTAAACCTCCTGAAGAGAGGGATAATTTCATTTCCTTTATCTTTGTATCCCCAGTGCCTGGCACATGATAGGCACTCGATAAATACTTTTTGAATTAAAACCAATTGTAGAATTTAATCGTTAGATATGGTTTCTCTACTGCCAAGCAGCTTCATCAATTACCAAGCCTGATCCCTCCAGGACAGTCAAAAACCATCTGTTCATCATACCCCATGAGCGTGGGTGGGAGAACAGACATCATTGAGCAATATTTCCATGTGGTAATAATCACAGGCAAAAATCTGCCAAGACATCAAAATGTTCCACCCAAAGTAAATACTTCTTTGTCCTTGGTAGTGCTTAGGATAGCAAAAGGAAGCAGTGGAGGTATAGTTTGCTTTATGCAACGAACATTTTCCTGATACATACATACATACATACATATACACACACACGTATATATACATACATGTATGTGTATATATAATATTCACATGTAAATACATATAAATTTGTGTGTGTACAATTTAAGTGTACTGGAATGTTTGAAATTAATTTTTTTTCATTGAACTCTGAAATTCTCATCTGCTGACCTTTCCACTTATCCCACTCTCACTTTTACAAAGCCTACTCTTCAACTTTATTGCAACCTCCGGTCCTTCAAACCTTGCTTCTAGGAAATGATTCCATTCCAGCTTCTTTGGTCTTCCAACACCATGGCTCTCCATCAACCAATAAATCAGTAAGTATTTATTAAGCTCCTGCTTAATAAATAAGCTCCTGTGCTAACTGCTGGGGATACAAAGAAATGTAAATAACAGCCCCTGACCTGGAGGAGCACACAATCTGATGGGGAAAACAGGCACCAACAAGCTATACATAGGAAAAATAGGAAATAATCAACAGAGAGAAGGCACTAGCATTCCAGGAGACTGGAAAAGGCTTCTTGTAGAAGGGGAATTTAAACTGGGATTTAAAAGAAGCTAGGGAAGGCAAGAGGTGAAGATGAGGAGGGAGAGCATTCTAGAACATACTGCGGGGTGCAGAGGGGGCCATAAGGTGTAAGAAGACTGCAGATAATTCACAGGAGGACATGAGCCTGAGTAGATAGTGTAGGAAATGGGAGGAGGAGTTTTGTTTCCACAGAACTAAAGGTGTACTTCTCCCCCTCCCCCACCCCAGCTTTAGCAGAAACCAGGCCTCAAGGTGGGTCAGGTGAGAGGTCAGAGGCTTATGTTTTTTGAGAAGGCAGTCATTGGAATTAGAGAGGCCAAACCCATTGAACCAGTTCAAGCTTATCTAGGGTCCGGTCTTGGTCAAGAGTCCAGGCCTACTGATTTGTATAATTTGCATATGTTAAAGAGGGAAGGTAGGGGAAGTAAAAGAATATAGATTAATCCTAAACTAAGACAAGGAAAATCTAATTAACTTCACTTTTGCTTCTCTATCCTTATTATCCTTCCTATATAAATTGTATAACCTAGGAAAACTATGTAAAAAGCAAAGACTGTAAACTAACCATAACTCTAGCAGGAGTGGAGGGAATGGTTACCCCTGCTCCTGCAGTAGTATCAGCGTGAGTGTTCCAGTAAGCACTACACCTGCTCTCTCAAGGAACATAATAAGTGCCTTCTTCTGCCTACTCTGGTCCTGTGTTCTTTGGGTGAGAATGGGCAAATCACATGGATCTTCCCAAGGTCATGCAACCAGGAAAGTAACAGAGCAGTGGAAACTCGTGGTGTTAAGAAAGCTACCGTTCAGGATTCCCTTGGGGAAATCTGTAGTCTGCATAAGCCTTCTTAAGTGGTCATCACTTGGGTCTTCGGGCCCTGTCTTGGGAGCCTTGTGATCTTGCCACCGTCCTAAGGGGCCATCACTTGGGTCCTCCTTGGGGTCTGACCCCTAGGAGGCCCTGTGAATCCCCAGATTAAGGGGGGCTACTACTTGGTCTTTCTCTGGGAGTCCTGTGGTCTGCACAGCCTTCCTTAAGGGTCATCACGTGGCTCCTTCCTGGGGTCCAACCCTAGGAGGTCCTGTGATTTCCCCACAACTGTTCTGAGGGGCCATCACTCAGGCCCTCCTTAGGGTCTGATCCCTAGGGGGCCCTGTGATCCCCTCAGATTAAGGGGGGTGGCTACCACTTGGTCTTCCTCTGGAAGTCCTATGGTCTGCACAGCCTTCCCTAGGGCTTATCACAGGGTTCTTCCTCAGGACTTTGGCCCTGCCAAGGAAGTCCAGTGATCCCCAAAACCGCATTTCTCACAATAGGAATAAGAACACCTGGATGCGCTACTATCTGTGATCTTGGAGAAAGTGTCTACACTGATGAGATCATAGATATACTGATATATTGAAGTATCAAGGTATTTTTTACTTGGAAGGAACCTTGGAGATCATCTAATCCCATACTTTGGCTTTATCGAAAAGGAAACGGAAGCCTGAGGTTGGCCTCTTTTTTTTGGTAAATGTCTAAGGTCACACAGAAAATGACCATATCCAGGTTTGAACCAAGGTCTTCTAACTCCTGGCCAAGTGCTCCTCCCACTATGCCAGGCTTCATTACATTCCCACAACTATAGCCTTAATTCAACACTTTAAAACTAGAGTTTTATAATAGTTTCCCATCTGGTCTTTTTGCTTCCAGTATTTCTCTCACTACACTCATTCTTCATCCCACTGGGGAGTTTTTCTTCTTCAAAAACAGTTTTGCTTATCTCTCTCCCTCACCTGAAAATCTTCAGTGGCCA
>JAQQSZ010004031.1:0-14277 GCA_028646595.1 Phalanger gymnotis | reverse complement strand
GGCTGGGAAATTTGCCCCACTCAGACTGCTCGCAATTTCTAACTCTCTCAAATCTGCTCAGATTCACTTTTCTATAGGAATCCAACAGAACCTGTGAGAGAGCTCTGGCAAGACGCTGTTTTCATGCAGCCATCTTGGCTCCGCCCCCCAAGATTCTTTTTTTTTTGAGGGGTAAAGGCAGGGCAATTGGGGTTAAGTGATTTGCCCAAGGTCACACAGCTAACCAGTGTGTCAAGTGTCTGACGCCAGATTTGAACTTGGGTCCTGACTCCAGGGCCAGTGCTCTACTCACTGCAACACCTAGCTGCCCCTGATCATCCTTTCTTCCTAGATACGGTCTTCTTTCTGACTTTTCATGATACTGTTCTCTCTAGGCCCTTTTCTTCTATCTATCTGAATACAGGAGTCTCAATTTCCTTTGTCTTATCTTATCTTTACCATGCTCCTAAATTATTGGTGCCCCCTCCACAGTGTCATACTCTGGGCCCTCTTCTATTTTCTCTCTGTTATCTAATTTGATGTTTTCCTCATCTCCTACGGGTTCTATTATCATCTTCATGCAAATAACACCCAGAGCCACCTCTCTAGCTCTAGTTTCTCTCCTGGGGTCTAGTCATGTATTACGAACTGTCCATTGAGACATTTTGAACTGGATGTCTCATAAACAAGTCATACTCATAGTGTCCAAAACATAAAATTATCTTTCCTCCCAAACTCACCAACCTTCCAAATGTTCCTAGTTCTATCTAGAGCACCACCATTCTTCCAGTCACCCAGCCTTCCAACCTCAGGGTCATTTTCAATTCTTCTTCATATAACCCACCATATGCAATCAGGTGTTAAATGTTGTTTCTAAATCCACATGCCTTCTTACATCTTTTTCCTGATCTCTCTAGTCATATGTTTACAAGTTCCTCATCACATCTCACCTTTACTCTGGCATTTATTTTCTAATTGGTCTTTTATCTTCCTATCCCTCTCTTCTTCATTCCATCCTTCACACAGCTAATAAAGTAACATTCCTAAAGCACAAGTCTTACCATATCACTCTCTTGCTCAATAATTCAGTGATTCCCTATGACCTCTAGAATCAAGTTCAAACTCTATTTGGCATTTAAATGCCTTCATTTCCTAGGTCCAACCTATCTTTCCAGCCTTATTTATATGTATACTACTACCTACCACAATTCTTTGGTCAACCAAAGCTGTTCCTTGTGCACAATAGTCCATTTCATATCTCTATTCCTTCTTTTGAATGTTGTCCTCCTCTTCTAGAATGAACTACCTTCTTACTCCCATGTCTTAAAATTCTTAGCTTCCTTCAAAGTTCAGCCCAAGTGCCACTTCATACTATGAGTCTTTTCCGAACTCAAACCTCACAGCTGCTGCTAATGCCTTCCCCTTAAATTACCTTATATTAATTTTGTATATAATTTATATATGCTCAGAAGAGTGTATTTTATTTCTCCATATAGAAAATATGCTCCTTGAGTGCAAGAGGTATTTCATATATGTCATTGAATCCCTAGTATCTTGAACAGTTACCGACATAGTAGGAGCTTTGTAAATACTAATTGCTCTCTTAATAAAGTTGACATAAAAATACACTATTAAGTCACACACTTTCAGTTCTTTATTATTTTAATCAACAAGTATCTTATGGGAGGGGATTTACTAGTTCCTTACTACAGTACTAGGTGACTTGGAAAATAATTCTCAGCATCTCTGAGGTGATAGCAGTACATTTAACATGTGTTTAAAATGGAACTCTTTCTCTCTCAAATGATCTCTCCCACTAAATGTTCCATTTCAAGCAATGAGAAAATAGGTATGCCAGAAACCAGACTAGAAACATCATTTTGTGCTTGGAAAAGGAGGATGAATGAGAAGGAAGAATCAATTATTCACTAAGTGCAATGTCTCTTGCTTCTGTCACTTCTTTTCAAGTCACACTGACACTACCATCCAGCACTTCACTACCTCAAGATTTTATCACTGCAACATCCTTCTAATGAATTTCTGCCTTCGGTCTCCACTAAAATCTATCTTTACTTAATCGCTAGATAAAAAGTCTCTAATGCATTCCCATAATTTACAGAATCAAGTCCAAACTCTTCATTTTAGATTTCCATTACCCTTTCCATCTGGCCCAACATTATTTATTTGTTTATTATTTCCTTTGAGGCACAAGTATGGGCTTTTTATATTTAATCAAACTGACTTCATTGTTTCCTGATCATCCTATCAACTCCACTTTCTTTTATTGTTCATCTTTCCTCCAAAGACCTTTTTCTTTCTCTTCCCCATCCAACTCTTCACTATCCCTTTAAGGCTCAGATCTAGTCCCTTCTCTTGTCCCTTCAATTCTAGTTGTTGGTTTTCCCCTTCACTTCTCCGAGAGGAATCTTTTAGAACACTTACCGCTCATTTTAACTGTCTTCCATTGTAATTAATTTGTCTCATTTATGTTTCATTTCTCCGACTAAATTATAACCTCTTAGAGGAAAAGGACCAGATATTAGACTTCTTTTAAAATCATCTTAGCACTTAGTACAGCACTATCCATAAATTAGGTACTCAACTAAAGAATGAGATACATCATGAGGAGATATTCATATGCAGGTGGTAGTAGAAATAAAGTGTAGAGAGTGTTCAGGAAGGACTGGTACCTCTGGTGTAATGGCTGCCTAGCACTTTTCAGGGATAATTTCCACCTTTGGTGTCCACCTATTCTACCCAACTCTCACCTGTGGCTCCAAGAAGCTGTAACATGCACAGTGGCCACACCTGGCAAACCATTTTGGCAGACGGGCTAAACCAGGTTGAGGGTAACCATGGGGTCTCAAATCCATTGGTGAGTTAGAAGGTTGTCTACCCCAAGCATGTGAAGACTTCTCCTGGTGGAATGGATGGATGAAAACAATTTATTCCAACAGTCATGAAGGCAGCTGAAGCAGGTGCTGTGGAGTGCTTAGAGCTTGGTTAGATATCAAAGATGCGAAGGTCATCCTCTACATCTTGAGCCATCACCAGATGCCTTGATTCTGTCCTGCCACTGGACCATGATGATTTTGGAGGAGAGAATGAAGCCAAGGACTTCCTGTAACTCTGCCTTACTTAAATCCAATTTACACACAAGTCAAAAGACATCACTGACTATTTGTGCCCAACCTATGGTGGAGCATTCTGAGCTTGTATTGGTCTGATCAGCCACAGTCAGTCAACACACTGAAACCTGACTCTAGCATACTGATGTCATTTTGGTCCTCTTTGAGAACGAAGGACAACAACCAAACAACAAAGAACTAATCCTATTTAACGTGGTTAATGAATTTAATCCTCTTCTAAATTGTATTACAATTATCTTTATATATGTCTCACCCACTGTAAGCACTCTGAGGTCAGAGAATGCATTACTATTATTCTTGCACTTCTTCAGCACCCAGCTCTACACTTAGTAAATATTTCGGTTACTTTATATACTTAATTAACTTGAAAATGGTTTTGTTCTCTGAACAAAAAACATGTAACACCTGAGAAACAGACAGTGAAGAACTGAGCCTTGAAGAGTGTCCATTATTAGGGGGATCTGGGAAGGAAGAATCATGAAAGAAGAAGAAAATAATTAGGTCAGAGAGGTAGAAGGAAAATAGGATAGTATGTTGTGACAGAACCTAAAAGATAAATTTGTTGAATATAAGTCACAGGAGAACAGGGCCTATTTGGGGAGGAAGGGGTTATATCTCCCATGTCTAGCATGATGGCTTGGACACACTCAGTCCTTAATTCCTGCCTGCTGAATTGAATTGAATTGAACAGTATTCATTGTTACAGAGAAGCCAAGGAGAATTGGACCTGGAACAATAAAAATGTAATTAGGTTTTAGACATACCAATATTTATACAAATATTTATAACAAGAAGAGACAGGTCAGGAGCCACTGTCCCTGGAGGAGGAAACTCCATGAAGAGGAATGGGGATGACCAAGAGGGAATTAATGATGACAAGGAGCATGTTGTTTTTGAAAATGTCTGGGATCAAAGAACCTGAAGAAATTTTAAGGAAAAGAATTTATGCTAAAAACTTTGAAAGGCTAACAAAGGCTGAAATTAGGAGCATCTCAGCAGATCAGGTCCATATGTTCTGGAAAGGGGTGATCTAATTCAGGGAAATAATTTGAGCAGAATCCTAGGAAACTGAGTTAAGGTTTGTAGATCTGTAAGGAGTAGTCTCAGAACTGGAGGAATAGCTCTGGTGCCCAACAGGACCAAGAGGAGGAGTTCTTAGACCATTAGTAGGAGGTAGAGGAAAGAAGCAGAATTTTCAATTCTTTTTCAAAGACTATAACAGTCCAATTGATGTGCTTACTAATCTGTGCCAAGAACACAAAGAATACATATGCTTACCTGTCCGTATGCATGTGTGCCCCCAAAACTCTGTTCTTTTTTCCACAATAATACTTCATCTGGGTCTGTAATTTTTTTTAGAAGGGATATCCTTTCCATTGGTATAGAGTATCATCTCCAGTGAATCTTAATTAACATTCTTCTTGAATTTCGGTGACTAGAAGAAGAAAAATCATCCCCAAATAGCCAATCTTCACTGAATAGCCAATCTTCTGGTGTAAAAGCGTATACCCTAATAAAATTAATTTTTTGGCCTAAAAGACAAGCACCCTCACACACTCTACAGTCTAGTCAAATTGGCTGTCTCTTTTCCTGTCACAGGACACTCCATCTCCCATCTCCAAACCTTTGTTTGGTTGGCTGGCTAATCCCCAGGCTTGAAATTCACTCTCTCAATAATTCTTCCTCACAGAATCTCTCTCTTCCTTCAATGTCTAGCTCAAAAATAACTTTTTACATGAAGAATTTCCTGATTCCCCTCATCCCCACCCCATGCTAATGCCCACCTTCCCAAACTATCTTGTATTTTACTTTTTTGTATTTATTTGTATTTATTCTCTTTATTTTTGTTTTGTATATGCTTATGCATGCACTTCTGGCTCCCTATTGCAAGAGGACATTGCTTCATTCTTTATACTTGTGCCCCCAGTGCACATACATAACAGGCACTTTCTTCTTGAGTTTGACACCCTTGACCCTCATTTTTCATATGAGAAAATTGAACCTCAGAGATATGAAGTAATTTGCCCTGGGTCACTTAAATAGTAGAGTCAGGATTCAAATGTAATTTCTCTGACTCCAAATCCTTTGCTCTTTTCTCTTCCCCAAAGTACCACCTTAGACCAAAGGCAGACATTTACAAAGTAAGTACTAGGGTTTAGGGTATAATCCATGGGCAAGTAAAAGATTGCTTCTGAAGTGAGGATTAACTTTTGGTCTTTTTAGCATCATGCTATATCCTACTGAGCCAACCCAACAGAGAATGAGCAGGCCTGGTTTTTTTTTTTCCTTTTCAGTACAGAATTCTCAAGTATACTTAATTAGGGTTGTGGTGAACTTTATGGTGCTGCCCACGGGGAGGGAATAAGAAACCAAGTCTTCACAAATGTCTAGCCACGTGTGACCCTAATTATCTGTAATTAGTTCTGCTGCTAGATTTAAATATTTTAAAGTTTGACATAGTTTATGTTTGTCTTGCCTTTCATTTTGTGACAGATGGAATTCGGCATTTTTTTTTTTGCCTTTTGCCTTCAAGTTTCGAAGAGCTGCCTCTCTGCTCACTCCTCAGTTATGAGCATTTTCCAGCTTTTTTTCAAATTAACTTTTTAACTTGTACTTTAGTTTAGGTTTTTAACAGCTGCTACCTGAGGTTTTCCATATGTTTGTCAGCTCTTTAAGGCTTGAGGTTGAGGAATAGCTAATTAAGTCCCTCTTTCCTCTATGTTTCAAGAGAAACCAGCTAAACTAGGAAAAGTAAAGCTTGCTTAGGCAGCAGTATAGATGAAGAGACTTTCAAGCCACAGGACAAATGATTAATTACACCATTCTTTTGAACAGGTAAAAGTAAAGAAAGCCAGATTTACTTGTTACAGAAAGATAATCTTTTTATCATTATGTGGCCAAAGTTTTAATATTGATGAAGTTCTAGTTAATATCTACTAACTTTTAATATTAGAAACGTAAGGGGAAGATCAGGAGGTAGTGACACAGTCACTTACACATAGGCACAAGGGTGCTATATCAAAAAGAATATAGCAATAGGAAGTGAGAGGCCAACCTTTAGTCCAGATTCCAACTCTGAGTAGCCGTGTGACTGACTTTATGCAAGTAACTCCACTTCTCTCTAACCTCAGTTTTTTTCATCAGCAATACTTTTGATGGAACTGTGAACTGGTCCAACCATTCTGGAAAATTTTTTGGAATTATATAAAAGTTCTTAAAATGTTCATAGCCTTTGGCCCAGTGATCTCACTACTAGGCATATACTCAAAAGAGATCAGAGAAAGAAAGATTCTGTAAATAGCAAAGTATTCATAAAAGCACTTTTTTGTGGTAACAAAAATTATAGAAACAAAGCAGATGCCTAGCAATTGTGGAATGACTGAATGAATTGTGAAACATGGGTATACAGAAATGTTATTATGTCTTAAAAATGATGCATAAGAGGAAATGAAAGCAATATAGAAAGATGCATGACATGATGCAAAATAAAATGCATACAAACATAGCAATATACATGACTATGAAAAACATAAGGAGAGGGATGAGGTGAAGAGGAAGAATGAATGAAACCTCCAATTGCATTAGTAGATGAATTGGACAGAATAAAAAATGTTTTGTTTTCCAAAAACCCCACCTGAAATAAAGGATATAGAAAGAATAAAGAAAAATGTGCAAGTATGAAGCTGTGAATGGGAGATTAGAAGGGAAAAGAATAGAGAGAATTAAAATAAATTAGTACTTATTGGAAAATACAATAAGTACTAATAAATGTTATTCAAATAATAGATAGTGGATGGTGTTGAGGCAGAGATAATTCTGCACTAAACTAATTTCTTCCGGGAAATAGAAAGCTTAAAAGAGAAGGAACAAAAGATAAAAAGAATGAAAGAGACAATAATAATTAATCCAAATTCAAAGGAATTATGGTAAGGTAATTGGAATGGGGAGAAAATTTATGAGAGGAAATTAGAATTAAGTGAGAGTAAACAAAATTAACCATGATGACTAATTACTGATTTAAAAAAAAAGAAGAGAAATGAGGGAAAGCATCATGAAAGAATTAAATGGCAGAAAATACAAACCCAATAATTATAAACTCGAATTTAAAAGTGTTATGGCCAAATAAAAAATAAAATAAATTCTGACAATTTATTCCATAGAAGAAAAACATTTTTAAAAAATAGAGGCACATAGACAGTGATTGTGAGGGGTTAAAACAAAATTTTCTACACTTCAGAAAATTTGAAATAAGCAGAGACTACAATCATAATTTCAGATAAAAACAACAAAATTAATAATGCTGCATAGACAATGAAGTAATATCATAACTCATTTTTACTTATCTTTGATTTTATTGATAGAGGGATTCCCAGAAAGGAAATTCCCTTTACAAATGCAAGTCAGCAATGGATCTGTAACTTACAGTCCTAGAGAATTGCCTAACAGATATGCAACCAAAAGCAGAATATTTACGTCCTTTAGGAAAAGGCCAAGTTGCAGCAAAAATAGTAACAAAATAGTTGTAGGGGAATTCAATATCCCTCTTTCAGAGCTAGACAAGTTTAAGAGAAAGCTAAATAGAACAAAATAGATTTAGACGGATTGTCAGAAAAATTAGATTTAAAAGACTTATGATGCCTCTTGAATCAGACTACTAAAGAATATTCATATAGAAATATAAGCATCATTCATAAAATAGTTGTTTTAGAGCACAGAGAAATCACTTATATATATATATATATATTATGGTAGAGATGATAAATTAATTCATTATAAAACACAATGTACTAAAATAGTAATTAAGAAAGGGAACATTAGCTAAAGATACATACTAAGATAGTGGCTAAGTTGTGACATCCTGAATATTGAGCATGTCAAAGAACAAATTTTAGAAACATTAACGAATTATGTTAAAGAAAATGACTGTAATGAGACAAATAAGGCATTCAGCTAAATTAATGTCAGAAAAAAAATATATTTTTAAAATATATAGCATTTTTAAAAGAGATGATGGAAAAACTAAGTATGTAATTTTTAAAAACCTAGAAAATAAGTCAATAAGTACCAAAGAAAAAATCATAAGCACTATATAAGAAACAGACAAAATTTAAAAATAAAAAGAGTATGCAAATGACAAAACTAAGAGTTTATTCCTTGAAAAGAGTCATTTAGCTGATTTGATATTTTTAATATAGAGAAATTGAATTATCTCAATAAAAATCAACAAAGTAAATTTATTATAAAAAGAGGAAAAAATAAAAAGAAGTATCAAAAATTTCAATATGTGAACTAGTATATTCAAGCAAAACTGAGAATTTAAAGTAAATGTGTGATTATCTAAAAACATAACAATTTTAAAATGTAAAATATGGATCTTAAAGAAAGAAGAGAAACCAAGAAAACCATGAATGAATAACCAAAGGAAAAACACTGACCCAAATATATTTACAAATGACTTCTCTCAGATGTTTAAAGAACAATTAATACCCCATACTATAAAAATTCTTCTTAATAAATAAGAAAGAAAACATGCTATACAACTTATTTTCCTAAATTAAATATGCTCCTGGCATCCAACCTAAGAATGAAGAAGGGAAGGAGTTATAAGCAAGTTTTCACAAAAATATCAATGACATAGCAACATATAAAAAAATTCACTATGACTGAGTTGGCTTTATATAAAGAATGTAATGATAGTTCAATGTCTGGTATCACTCTCTGTCTCCATCTTACTGGAAACCTGGATGCTACTCCTGACTTTTCTAGGGAGATGAAGTAAGCAGATAGTAAGTGCTTAATTCATGTTCTATCTATTTATCTGTCTGTCTGTCTTTCTGTCTGCCTAATAATGCTATATAAATAACATTAATGCCCCAAACAGCTTGTAATTCTCAAATACCAAACCATATCATAAAACAATAATCAACATTTTTGCAATCAGTTAACAAAGAAAAAGTAAATTATTGGGAAAAAAATAACATCCTAAGCAATCAATTGAAAGTAGTAGCCAAAATGGTCAATTAGTGTTGCATAACTGCATATGTATAATTTATCTCAAAATGCTTGCCTTCTCAAGGAAGGAGGAAGGAAATTTGGAGCTAAGAGATAAAATTTTTTTTAAAAGAATTTACTTGTAATTGAGAACAAATAAAGACATTCTTAAAAATAAAAGAAAAAAGGAAGAAATATAATTGGAAAATATTTAACAAAATAAATAAAAATTCAGTAGTATATTTTAAAAAAGAAAGCAGTAGCCTAATGTCTGAAAAACTCAAGAACAGCAATTACTTGCTTGAAAATAATTTCTGGGAAAACTGGAAATTAGCTTGGCAAAAATTAGATTCAGACCAGCCTATTACACCATATGTCATACAAAGTTCCAGACTGATGTACTATCTGAATAAAAACCTTTCACTCATTAGAAAAAGAACAGAAAGAGAAGCAGCAGCCAGAGAAGGAAGAGGAAGAGGAGGAAGAGGAGGAGGAACAGGAAAAGGAGGAGAAGAAGAGGAAGAGACTAAGAGATACCTTTTACAATTGTATTAGGGGAAGTCTTAACTAAACAAAGGTTAAATGTAGCATAAGAGATAAAACAGATAATTTTAATTACATACAATTAAAAAGGTTTTTCAAGACTGATTCAGTGAGGGTAGATTTTTGAAGGGAAACTGTTAAGTGGGAAGTATATTTGCAAATATCACTGATAAACAATAAAATATGTTCTAAATCTCCTGTAACTTCAAATGAATTTTGTAATTTTTATCCAGTTAGGTAAAATATCCTCTTGATAATTTGATATAGTTCTAGAACTCCAAATTAACTTTGGTAGCAGTGATTTGAGGGACATTAATATTATATTATTACAATAATAACTAATTATTAATTTGTGATCTACCCTTTTCCTCCTATTTCAATTTTTGAAAAGGTCAGTCAATCTCTGAAAGGCATGGCTCAGTTATGAGATTGCTCCTAGTCCACAAAGCACCTGCTCCTTAAGTAGTTTGACTAGGACCCACCCAACTGGGAAACCTAATTTCTCTTTAGAGTATAATTTTATATTTTCCCTTTTGTTTAACTTTGCTAGATTTATTCAAATCTGGGAAAGACATTAAAGTTTCCTTTTGGTGTTGTGGTACTAGCTTTTTCTTCTTATAATTTAATTCATTTTTCTTATAAGAATTTTGATGCCAAAGCATTTGGAGTATATAAGATTAATATTAATATTGGTTTATTACCTATGGTTTCTTTTAGCATAATGAAATGTCTTTGCTTACCTCTTTATATTTTATATTTTTTTGTTTTTTATGTGTTTGGTAGCATAATTACAAATCTTATTTTTTTAGTTCACCTGATCCATAGTGAATTTTGATCTAGACTCTCATTTTATTCTGCGTGAGCCATTGCTTTTTAGATGCGTTTCTTGTAAACAGCAGATTGTGGTGTTTTGTTTTTGTATTCAATCCATAGATCTTCCATTTTATTGGATTGCTTATTTTCATTCATATTTAAAGTTATGAAATTTACCTTTAGGTTTTCTTCCTAAAAATCTGACTTCAGAATCACATATTCTAGCAGTATTGTATTCCTTTTCAAAGATAGTATTTTTCCCTTATGATTATTTTTGCTATCTTAAAGAAATCCTTTTCCTACAAGTTCTTTTCCTTTCTCTAGTTTTGGAGTTTTGCTTAAAAAATCATACCTTTTCTTTCTTCTTTTTATTTATCTATTTTTCCTCTCATTTCCCCTCTTCATTTTTTTCCCTTTTCAGCTAAGTAGTTTAAAAATCTCCCCTCCTCTCCTCTTCAACTTCTTTTGTTTCGTATTTTTAAAAAAAATATTTTTTGTGCCTTTTGTTAAAAAACATTTCGTTATCTAGTTTTCATAAATTCTCTTCCATTTAACATTTACTTATGCCTTATTAACATTTTTTGGTGTTCCTCATGGAGTTTAAGTTTCTAAAATACCAAGTTTGAGTTTCCTCTACTAAACAAATTCTTTGTTATTGCCTTGTAGATGCTGCTCTCTCCCTCTTTTCTGTTTCTCACACTTAGAAATATCAGTTCCTAAAGGAGATAGTGAAGATAACTGAAGGCTATTCTGCACCCACTAGAAAGCACAGAAAGGAATGGAATAATGTATTCAGAAAATCAAAGGATCTCAAGATGTAACCCAAAGTTATGTAACTTACAAACTTGAACCTAACAATGAAATAACATGTTTGATAGACATTTGAAGCATTCTTACCAAAAACAACCCCCCCACAACAGATGTGGTCCGATTATTCTTGGAAACAACACAAGAAAGGTAAATAAATACAACCACCAAGGAAAGCACAAGTTATTAAACAAAGTGTACCACATCCAAGAGATCATTAAAAGAAAAATACACCATGGGTTAAAGATAAAGTGAAATTTAAAGAAATAGGAGCTGTGACATAGTTAAAGAACCCATCTGAAATGTCATGAACTAAGCTTCACAACACTTCCCTCCCCAGGTAAATCAATGTATGTTGTAAGATTAAACTGCAGAATAGAGAGTGCATAAAAGGGAAGAGGAGAAGTAGAAGGTAAATGGATAGAAGTCTGTGATAACCCTCATCAATGCAATGGTAAATAAGAAAAGGAAAATAATTGTGGCAAAAGGAAGAGATTGAAACAAGGGAAAAGAAAGGGGTAGGGGAATGTTGACTCAGTGGTTGGAAGAGGTATCGCTGAAGAACACTCCATGAGAGGAGAGATATATTCTGAAAGTGGAGATGAGCACCTTACAATTGGCATAAACTACAGGGATTTGATGTCCAAAAAGACTTCTTTTGATAGAGTATTGTGCGTCCATGGACAGCATCCTATTTCAAGAGAAAGGAAAATGAGCTTTTAGTGGCCACAAGCATCCAAAAGGGAAAAAGGATAGGGACCTGGAAAAGAAATTCCCTGGAAAATGGGAAAGAAAATGGTCATAGGGAAGGCAGGGGGTAATATTGGATCACATGATCAGAGACACATAAATTTTCTACCAGGGAGATAAAAAACAATTTTCCAACAGAAATGTATGATGTAAACATCCATATGAAAATTACGAATCAATAATAATAAGAAAAAATATTCAAACTAAAAATATTGGGTTTTACCTCATATACCTCAATATTGCTAAGATGATAAAATGATGAAATAGTCATCATTGGAGGGACTGTGTAAAGCCAGGAACAATAAAACTTTGCTGATAGTTGTAAATTGATCTAATCATTCTAGAAAATATTGGAATTATGCAAAAAAGTTATTAAATTGCTCATACCCTTTGACTCAACAATCCCACTACATGAGATTATATCCTTTGGGAGTTAAAGAAATTAGGAGAGGAGAGAAAATGATCCCCTAGATGTAAAAAGCAAGATATTATGGTAGCAAATGCTGTAAAGTTGGTGCTCTTTGATTGGGGAATGGCCGAAGAAATTATGGTAAATAAATGTAATAAGCCATAAGAAAAGATGAATATAAGAAATTCAGAGAAACCTAGGGAGATTTATATGATCTTCTCCAGAGTAAAATAAGCTCCCCAAGAACAATATACACAACAAGTACAATAATTGAAATGAGAAAAACATTGAGAGGGGCCAAACTCTGGTTAATCATAAAACCCAGAATTTTTATAGGTCTTTAAGGTTTGCAAAACGCTTTATAAAGGTTATCTCAATTTATTCTCACAAACCCCTGGACAATAGGTAATATAATTACTCTCATTTTCCAGATGAAAAAATTGAGGCAGATAAGATTTAAATAATATGCCTGGGATCACGTAGCTAGCAAGTATCTGAGGCCATATTTGAACTCAGGTCTTCCTGACTGCAAGTCCAGTGCTCTGTCCACCATGCCATCTAACTGCTTCTTAGACCAATTAAAACTAATGATCAATCTTGTTCCAAGACAACAGATTATGAAACATACTTCTTTCCCTTCTGTGGAGAAGCAGAGGTCTAAAGAATGCTGCACACAGGTAAGTTTTCTTTATTGATTAGTTTTGCTTAAGTATTTTGTTGTTGTTACAAAAGCGTCATTGAGGAAGGGGGTATATTGAAATATGACTAAGGAGCAAAAATCCCCCAAAAACAAACAACCAAAGGCAACGCTATAGAAATGTTGAATTTGTGTTATTAGTCCACATTCTTTGGTAATCACAATTATTACTGGGGCCATAGCTGCCTGTTGAAGGAAACAAAAGAACACAATGCATCCAAGAACCTTTGGAGAGAAGGTTTTCAGAAATTACATCACATGCTAGAGAGTAACTCAGTGTCCATTGCTCTGACTTGTGCATGGGCTATTTTTTAGCTTTACTATCAGGGAACACACGACAATGAAAGATTCCAAGTATGGAGGAGATTAGACAGCACATGAGAGCAAAGGATGGGCCCAGGGTGACTTAGGGGTCATCAGAAATGAACCACATGGACTTCACAAGAGAAACCAGTAAAGGAAAAAAAATGCTTCATAAAGGTTGGAAATATAGTGGGTGTCTTCTTTGTTATATTATGTCAAGGGAGAGTCCCTTATGAGCCATATAGCTGGGCTACAGCACAGTTTTATGGTATGGTGTTAATATGTTTCAGGTGAACAAACCTGGCTCACAATCAATATGAATATTTGAAACAAGGAGCCAAGTTAGATGAGGCTCTAAGAGGCAGCTGTGGTGTAATGAAAAGAGAATTGGATATAGAGTCAGAAAACCTGGGTTGAAATCATGGCTTTGCCATAGACTAGCTGTGTGACCTTGGGGAAATCATTTCATCCTTCTGGGTTTTAGCTTCCTTATAGGACATATGTATAAACTGTAAAATCTAAGATCCCTTCCAGGTCTCAATCCTCTGATCCTGTCAAGAGCTTGTACCCTGGAGGCCTTCCCAGTTTGTGCAAGGCAACATAAGGGTAGACTCAGATATTTGCAGTAATTGGCTTATTACTGGCAGGCACCTAATTGCAAAGAATTTCTGAAGCATTCTAGGAAAGGTAGAGAAGAAGAAATGATCCAGGCATCTTAGGTTCATTTTCTCAATTCTTTTTTTTTTCAATTTTAATTTATTTTTAATATGTTTAGTTTTCAGCATTGATTTTCACGTGCGTTTGAATTACAGATTTTCTCCCCATTTCCTCCCCCC
>JAQQSZ010004030.1:0-14277 GCA_028646595.1 Phalanger gymnotis | reverse complement strand
TTCAAACACAAGAATCAAGAGAAGCATGAAAAGGTAGTCAAGAAAAAGAAATCATAAGGAACTTATTAAAGTTCAACTGTTTTGTTTACATTCCTACATGGAAAGATGATGTGTATAATTCAGGAGACCTCAGTATTAGGGTAGCTGAAAGGAATATACATACATACATATATATATATACATACATATATATATATATATATACACACACACACATACACACACACATACATACATATATAGGTGTGAGTGTGTGTGTGTATATATATATATATGTATATATATATATATATATATACATATAGACAGGGGACACAGGGTGAGTTGAATATGAAGGGTTGATATCTAGAAAAATAAAATCAAATTAAGGTATGAGGGAGGAAGATCTTGAGAGAGGGTGAAAGAGAGAGACAGAATGGGGTAAATTATCTCACATAAAAATGGCAAGAAAAAGCAGTTCGTTCATAGGGAAGAGGGGGCAGGTGAGGGAGAATGAGTGAATCTTGCTCTCATTAGATTTGAATTGAGGAGGGAATAACACACACTCAATTGGGTTTCCTACCCCACAGGAAAGTAGGAGGAAGGGGGAAAAAGGGGGGGATGATGTCAGGGAGGGTAGATAGGGGGAGGACATAATCAAAAGCAAACATTATCAAAAAGAGACAGGGTCAAGGGAGAAAACTGAATAAAGCGGGATTGCATAGGAGGGTGCAAAATACAGTTAATGTTTCACAACATGAGTATTGTGGAAAGGTTTTGCATAATGATACACAAGTGACCTATATTGAATTGCTTGCCTTCTTAGGTAGAGTGGGTGGGAAGGGAAAGGGGGAGAGAATTTGGAACTCAAAGTTTTAAAAGCAGATGTTCAAAAAAAAGTTGTTTTTGCATGCAACTGGGAAATAAGATACACAGGCAATGTGGCATTGAAGTGTATCATGCCCTAGAGGAAAGTAAGAGAAAGGGGGAAGTGGGAGAGTGGGGTGACAGAAGAGAGGGCTGACTGGGGAATGGGGCAATCAGAATATATGCCATGTTGGAGTGGGGAGAGGGTAGAAATGGGGAGAAAATTTGTAATTCAAAATCTTGTGGAAATCAATGTTGAAAACTAAAAATATTAAATAAAATATAGAACAAAAAAAATAATAGTAGGGTAATTATAGCATCTGCCTTCCAGGTATTATGAGGATCAAGTAAAATAATATTTGTAAAAATATTTAGAGTAATATCTGCCAAAAACATTTGTTCAATTGTTTTTAGTCATGTCTAACTCTTAGTGACTCTATTTTGGGTTTTCTTGGCAGAGATACTGGAATGGTTTGTCACATCCTTCTCCAGCTCATTTTACAGATGATAAACTGAAGCAGATAGGATTAAGATACTTGTCCAGGGTCACATAACTAGTAAATGTCTAAGGGCAGATTTGAAACTCGAGAACATGTAGAGTTAAGTGTTATAAACTAAAAATAAAAATCTAATTGAAATTAAAAATGTTTTTAAATGCATAAAAGAAAATACCTAGGAAATTCATTATATCAAAATGTTAAAAACAAAAACAATTTCCCGGAACCTGTTTAAGAATTGCTTATTTAGACAATATTGACCCTTGGTAGGCAAGCATCCAGTTCCATTTGCAAAAACAGGGGAAGGGCATGAATACAAAGATTTTGCTGTAATATAAAATGAGATGTTTTTTGTTTTTTTTTTTTGTCTAACTCTGTGTTAGCTACAGCAGGACATGAAGTAGTGTTCATAATGATTTTCATTACTCCCTCTTATTTTCTAGGTTAATGATATATTGAAAGAGCTAATGGTATAAAAAACTTAACTAGCTCACACAGTGTTCATGAAGTAGGCAGTATATTTTGCTTTTTTCTTATACATTTTCCCTGTGGGTGGCTTCAGAATTATGCTGCTTTATTGTTTCCTAGAATAATTGGAGGTAGGAGTAGTGAAAAAGCCTCATCTCCCAATGGGAGGTTGTAGTTGTAAATGTAATCATCTTCTCCCTCAGCATATAGGTACCTGCAGTGGGGATGAGAGGTGACAGGAAAAAAAAGACAAAAGTGGCAGCACAGATCTCAACCTGCCAGGCCTCTTGTCTTTTATACATGTGATAAGAAAGTAAAATAAGGAAGACACAGAAAATATGATATGAGAGAGAGAAGAAGAAGAAGAAGAAGAAGAAGAAGAAGAAGAAGAAGAAGAAGAAGAAGAAGAAGAAATTGTATAGGGTTCATTTTCGTAATGAGCATCAAGTTTATCTAACCTGAATTTCATGAGTCATTTCTCCCAGTACAATGGTATAACATAGTTATAATATAGTCTGATAAAATTTTAACCTTCTACCTTATAACTATGGAATTCATCTAAATAACAAGAAAAGGAGATGTACCCCTTTTCCTTTGTAATTTCAGGACATTTTTTCTTTCTATTATTTTAAATGCATAAATTTGGGCTATCAAATGTGAGCTATGCAAGTTACTATAATACACCAAACATTCCAATGGATCTGTGAC
Source organism: Phalanger gymnotis (assembly GCA_028646595.1). Taxonomy (NCBI): domain Eukaryota; kingdom Metazoa; phylum Chordata; class Mammalia; order Diprotodontia; family Phalangeridae; genus Phalanger; species Phalanger gymnotis. Next base: position 11,758 of record JAQQSZ010004030.1, on the reverse strand, counting down.
CTCATCAATGCGGGAATTATCTCCAATGATACACATAGCTGCTCATCCATCCCTAAGCATCTTGTATGACTTGTCCATTTTTGCCCACAAGTTCACCACAAAGATAAAAGTAGGGAAAGTCCATCTAATATTATGAGAGCTTTCTTCTTATTTTCTTGCCATTATCAGAATGCGAATAGAATATTCTGGCTCCCCTTAGGGAACCCTGAGCCTTGCGATGTGACTAGCACATATTTTTTCTTTGATCTTAAGGTCTTTTCTGTGACATTCTTTACAGCCTTTCTTTGTAACTTCCAGAGATTGATGTAGTACAACTTGCCATACCCACAATACATCTCTCTATTGTTCCTTGTCCAGGAGAGGGTATTCAACTTCAATTCTTTGGAGATTGTATTATTCCACGATTCACAGTTACACAGCTTCACTGAGGAAAAAATATTGATATGAAAATGTTCTATATTTGTTCAATGGAGAGACTTGGGGTAATGGGATCTTAAGAACATAGACACAAAACTTGAAGGAAACTCAGAAACTTCTTAGTTTAAGCCTTGTCTTTTATATTTGTGGAAATTGAGGCCCAGGGAGAATAAGTGACTTGCCTAAGGTAGGAAACACAAGAGGTAGGATGTGAACCCAGGTCCTCTAACTCTAGAACCTATTATTTTTTCCACTGGACTGGTTATTGAAATGTTTTAACTTTTCAAAGGCAATATAACCCATTTTCCTATCCCTTTTAAAATGATTATTGTAGATATTGTTATGATTATTCTTCTTGTTGTTATATTTAACAAGACCATGAATTTCTCTATTACTTTCAAGTTTTATACAAGGAGGAAAAAAGATCATATATGAAACTGAACTTTTATAACATATAGGATTTGCACAAGAGAACATTAAATTCATTATCAAATTTGTTTTAATTATAACATTATCAAAATTTTTCCATTTCTCTTTATCCCTTCTTGAGTTCCCTTTGCTCTCTTCTGTGCATTTTTAATGGTTTATTGACATTCTTTTGTTTTCATTTATTTTTCTTTTTGCTTTTTTTAATAGTACTCATTTGTACTCATCAATTTTCCTTTATTCAAATAGAAGCCTTCTCTTCTAACAATAACAATAGTAAAGCAAACCAAATCAATACATTGGTGGTGTCTACAAATATATGTAATATTCTTCAACCTGTGGTTCATTATCTCTCTGCCAAGAGGAGAAAAGCATGCATCCTTATCAATCTTCTAAAGTCACAACTGGTCATTACATTGAGCAGCAATCTTACATCTTTCTAAGTTGTATTTATTTTATTTTACTCATGATAAAAATTGCTCTTCTTGTTCTCACTTTACTTTTTTGTGAATTCATGAACACCATCTTCCCAGCTTTCTCTTTATCTGACATAGGCATGATTCCATTTAGCATTATATTTTATTTCATGATGACAATAACTTGGTAATATCAAAAGGCACAGAATACTAAACCCATTTGAGGGATGAGAACAATAAAACAGTAAGAAGTATGGGAGCATACAGCACTCTTGTTTCCCAACCTTGTGATTTTTCAGTGGGCCACTTGATCTTAAACATTTACCCATACCATAAATTAAATGAATATTCTTAATAATATTCCCAGAATCTGAAATACATAATTTCAAAGACCAAGCTTATATTTTTTTTTCTCTAAGCCATCTAGGTTTCTTTATCATTATCAATGTTATTGTCTTCCTGTTGGCACTCAAAGTGCATTACTTCATATCTTTTCTTTGTTCTTTTTTTTCTCTTTCATTTACTATACACAACAACAACATCTCTCAATTTTTTTCTTTTATTACCAGATCTTAATCATTTTCCAATCTTTAGCATCAACCTGTTACTTTATTATCTAATATATTGACTATTGTCTTAACAACTACCTCAACCTCTCCATATCTGTAATCACATCTATGATAGTAGCTACTCCATATCATTATTTTTAGATTGCTTTAGTAACTCAGAATGTACATCAAGGTTGTATCAATTTCATTTCTCCTAATAACTTTTTGGTTTTTTTTTTTAGTAATTTAAATAACAATTATATGCATGGGCCAATCATACCTGAGTGGCAGTACAATTCATTGTACTACCCTTACTTATACCAACTAAAATTTTTTCTCTTATTGCTAAACTATTTATCTATTCTTTTCATACTTCATAAAGAACTCACAAAATAATACAACTTTTATACACACACATATTATATATATATGTATATATATATACATTATATATATTTAAATGTATATGGAGGAGAGTGTGGGTTGGCTTTTCTTTCAAGTGCCAAGTCCCATGTTTACCCCTATTCTTTGAAATTTTCTCAAGAACCAATTTACAGGCAAAAAAATTATTGAAATGCCATGGTTTATGGACTAGGTAGGACTCAAGGATGCTAAAGAGCTTTACCTAGAGCCAATATCTAAATAAATTGGTCTGTGTCTAGCTGAGAAAGTATAATTTCATATTTAATTATGTTTTGTGAATCACATTTCTATCTTCAAAAGTTTAGCTGTTTCTTTGCTTAAATACTATAAGTAAACAAACAAAAATGGTAAGCTGTCAGATATGAGTTAAAGCATAACTTCCAGATATGTATTGGCATTTTTCAAGCCAATGAGATACAATAGCTTCTTTAAAATGAATATCTTAAACAAAAAAACTGAGTCCCATGGCAAATTTTTCCATTATACTTTAAAAATCTGGTTAGATGATCCATCCTAAAGGAATATCTGCTTAGATTAAATGTTCACTCAGTCATCTTCCACCTTCAAAATATCAAACAGAGGTGTCATGGGAAATATACTGTATATGATCCATTTAGCATTTAACCATTTGTCAGGGATTATTAAATAATATGCCCTGCCAAAGCCCTATAGACAGGCTTAACTATGCCTTCCTCACTAATCTGTGTTCAATTTACTTCTTAAATAGAAAACCCAGAGGAGTACGAAAAATTGAGTAAGCAATATTTCAATATAAGCGCTGGTAGATTATGCTCAAAGAAAAAAGATTGAGAGAGACTTTTACGCCTTATGGAAAATACATTAAATAAGTTATTAAGTTTTCTCATTAGGTCTCCATGAAAGAAACAATTCAAAAAGAGCTGATTTCTGAGAGAAAACTCAATTCCAATGTGCATCCCAAGAAGGCATCCTTCATCTTAATGAAGACATGTTTAACATATTAACATATAGTACCAGGGGCTTAGATTTCCTGCTGATGGTCCATTATGTGTCATTTACTAGTCTCAAGTGTTATCTTTCTTGAAAATGTAGGAGAAAAAGACAAGTAACAGGTCCAAAGACAAACACTTCTTTGCTGTGTTTTTAACAGAAGACATATACTAGATATATTGACACAGGCCTGTAAACATAAAGCACACCTCTTTCCTACTGAGCACATAAAATAAAAATAACAGAAATGTCAGCAAGAAGATGAACATCCATGCCTTAATTACACATTTGCCAAAGGGTGGTGATGCCATATTAAAACGTTTAATGTAAAGCCAAAGGGTTTAGGAAAAAAAATAATCAGAGGATATACTTTCCTGGCATAAATGAATATAAATGAAATTAAGTTGCCTGAGTAGTAGGAAATTCAATTTGTGATAGAAACTGTCAGTCTGATCTCATCTCTCCAATGAAGATATCAATCATCATCTCTTCCATGCCTTTAGTGCTGCTTTTCTTACCTCCAGCTGCTTGTGCTTTTACACAGAGGTTGTGTTAGCAAAAATTCGTAGCTTTCTCATTCTCTGCCTCATCCTTTAGAACCTACCACACTTCCAGCATGGGCTATAAAGAATAAGAAATTATTCTGCTCATAATAATTAAATAATAAATAGTACTGCAATAATAAACTGAGTTGTTTTCCTCATATATCAGAACTTTCTCATCTTTAAATAGAGTTTTGTTTAAGAACGGGAATAACAAGGAGAAGCAATAATCTACTTTTATTTGCTACAATAGGAAAAGGGAGAAAATCTATTTCAGTATGTATCTCATTTAGATAATTAGTCATAGTCATCTCTTTCTGGAAATTATCTTTCTATTATATAAGGTTGCCATTTTCCATGATATGTCTGGAAAATCTTCAAAAGAAAGATGAAAAGCTGCAATGTGATATTTTGGGAAAAAATAAATACTTCATCAGTAAAAGTCCATTGGAGTTGGTCCACATGCACTCAGCATCCACACAGATTCTAGAAATCTTCCCTTTTTAATATAAGCAAGTTCTGTAGAACAAGCTTTTTCTTGGCACCATGATCATTAAAGAACTGTGAATCTTTTTACTTTTCTTTCTCTATCTAGTTGAGAGTACCATGTAAGGAAAAGAACAGGGATTTTTGCATTGCAGGAAATAAAAATTTCTTAAATTAAATTTTCTTAATTTCTTAAATTAAAAATAAAGCCTATTGCTTTCTCTGTTCACCCTTTGCACAATTAAAACTTCTTGTTTATGTTGAAAAAAAAGTTTATATATATATATATATAAAATTTAAAAACATTAATTTGAGTAGGGGCTCATAGACTTCAACTCATCAAAGGGGTTGATGGCACAAAATATATTTTATGTCATACAAAAAAATGAAAATTTCTGCTATTAAGTAATTAACTGTATATTGACAACATTGATTATGATGACGAGGATAACTTTAGTAAATACAGTGCCTTTTAAAAATGTAACCAAAACATTTCTATGAGGAAAAAAATTGATATTATTTTTCCCTTTTTACCTGATCAGGGAGTAGTGGTGATGTTTTTTTTTTTAAATCTTTTAATTGAATCATCTCTAGAGGGCACAGGCCCAACTAAAGGATTCAATGAAACCTCTAGAAGGTGTACAATCTGCAGAACTTTTACTCTTATACAGACTTTTACAAAATAATTTGATGATTGTAGTGGTAAACTGTAAACTTATATCCTTAGGGCTGGTGATCTTCTAGGAGTGACAGAAGCAACAACAGTGATATCCTTAATAATCAGAATTACAACCCACCATCTATGTGATGAATGGGACACAACAAAAATGAAAAAGAATGACATCCAGATGGATGTACTACAAAGATGTTCTGTGACCTGGGATTTCTTTGGTAGCTCTGAAAAATTCTCAAGAATTATGGAATGATGTCATGAACATTAACTCAGCTTCCCAATCAGGATGATGTAGCTACTCCTAGGAGTCTAAGAAATGAATGGGATAACATAGGATAACAGTTTAGCCCTACTTGATGCTATTACAATGATAAGTTTGATACCAAGGACAGTACAGTGACTGACATACTTTTGTGTTCCAAAACCACAAGATGGCACTAAACATTGAACAAATCTGCAATACAATTATCACACTTAAGTTAAATATTGTGCAGTTCCACTTTTCATAGAAAAATTATTTGGTAATATTGAAATATCATCTGGACTTAGTAAATGTAAAAATGTTTGTGTATATCAAAAATATATAGAGAAATTGAAGACTTTCAGCTTGAACATGGAGGATTAATTGGCCTAACAAACAAAAGTGATATGTACAGATATCTTAGTGTGCTCAAGACGAAGCAGATATCAATAAGATCTTAATCAAAGATATCAAGGAGAAAATGGTGGATGTGGAAGTCAATAGACTTACTGGTATCTTGAAATTAAAGTTTAGTAAGAATTAGACATTTAAAACAACCAACACACAAAAAGCAATCAATATACACTTTTACAGCAGAAAAATTAACCATAACAGATTTGGAAAGTATCCTAATAAAAGTAGTACAACATTAATAAAACACAGATCCTATAATTCTAAGATAAGTATAGAGAGATTAATGAACAAGAAGAAGAAGAAAAAGAGGGGAATGGGATGGAGAGGGGAAGGGAAGGAGGGAAAATAGGATTAGTAGCTGTTTCCAGAGCAAGTGACATAACTAGATTTTTAAAAACCTTTTGTAACAAGCAGATATTTCACAGAGTCATAATAAAGTCCAATAACAGGTAAACACCAATATAGTTGTCCAATATAATTGTAGCATAAATGTGATCAAATATCTTCCCCACCCATTCAATAAGCCTCAGGTGGGGCTAGGTGGGAAAGCTTGATTATATCTATGTTTTTAAGTAGGCCTGAAGCTTCTAGTTAGTAGATACTAAGCTGATTTGGGTGGGAAGCCCTCAGGGTCCTAAGGAGAGGTGCTAAGATCAGAGTCAATTGTATGTGCACTGAGTTCTAAGCAATCAGATCCTGGCTAGGACTGTATATAAAGAGAGCACAGAACTGAGAGAGAGCAGCAGAATTGAGAGCAAAAGAACTGAGAAGACATTGCGGCAGCAGATATCAAGAAGGCACTGAAGAGTAGACATTGAGAAAGCCAGTGTCAAAGCTGCAGAAGAGAGTGCTGAGTGGAGAGTTAGGATTTGTGAGTGATTGTTTCTGTGAAGGCCCTAGCAGGAGGGAACATTACAGGATGAGTTGATTCCTTGCTATAATACCGTGTTATAATTTCCTTGTTGCTACATTGAGGTGGGCTTACTGGTTTTGGAATATCATTACTGCTATATTGAATTGGAGTCATTGGTCTGGGATTTTATCCTCTAGAGTCCAAATAAATGTTATACTTCCTCTGCCTTCTATATAGAGAGTGTTTCATATGTTAATAAAGAAATATTAAACAATAGATTAAATTATATGGATTTTTTAAGGAAACAGAGAGATTCATGATAACTATTCAGCATGCAATGCAATGCATCACTCTAGGATGGAAAAAGCAAACATCTACTGACTACCTAACTAGATGTGATATGGATCCTAAATTTATCTATCACAAACTTGCTATTATTCATGACCTGACATGTGACCTACATTAACTGATGCAAAAAAAGAAATCTGCAGATTAGTCTCCTTACCTCAAATCTCTGCCCACTCTGATCTATTTTCCCTTCAGCTGTCAAATTGATCTTTCTAAAATGCAGGTCTGACTATATCACCTTCCCACCTTCATTAAGCTCCAGTGGCCTCCTCCTATTATGTCCAGGCTAAAATATAAATCATCTTCTTGCTTTTGAAGCCCATGGTTTCTAGCTGCAGAAATGGAAGTTTCTAGCTATCTTCATAGGCTTCATGTAATTTATTTCTTTCTACATATTCTATGATATAGTGATTCTGGCATCCTTGCTGTTTCTCAAACAAAACACTGCAATTCCCAACTCAGATAATTTTCATACTCTTTCTCCTAATTGCTGCTCTAGTTTCCCTGGCTTCTTCCAAGACTCAATTAAATTCTCACCTTCTGGAAGAAGCCTCCTCCTAGTCCTCCTTTTTCTTAATGCTTTGCCTCTGATACTACAAGCAATTAATGCCTATACTGTATATTGTTTGTTCATATTATTTTTGCATGAAGTTGTGCCTCCTAGATAGTGAGAGCCTGGAAAGCAGGAACTGGTTATGCATATTTTTCTTTCTTTATGTACTTAGCACTTTTCACAGCTCCTGGAATATAGTAGATGCTTAATAAATGCAAGTTAAGTGACTAACAACAAATAAGTGCTAGTTAAATGACTCATAACTATTACTTCTGTTCTCAAAAAGTATTATATTTGCCAGTTATATAGTCTAAAGATTAAATAAAGAAGAATAATAGCAGAATAGCAATTTGTGTTAGGATTATACCTTTCTAAACTTCATAGAATGGTATAAGATGAATGATTTGTTAACAACAATAATCACAACAATCAAAACAAAGACAACAACAGTAGCAGAAAATTATCCCAGGACCATCATTTTTATCAAGGTACCACAGAAAAAAGAAGATATAAATAAGATGTAGTAAGTAATAATACTACTAGTAATGCTAGTACCAGAACTAGTAATATTGTTGCTTTTCTTGCTAATAATAATAACAATTATAGTGGATAAAGCAACATTCACAATTATATGTCACTTTATCACTTAGTGCTTTAAAAATATGTTATTTAACCTGATTCTCTTTGTAAAGACATAAGGCAGTCAATGAAAACAAGTATTATTATTTCCATTTTCAAATTTGGGAAACTGAGTGTCTGAGGGGTTAAGTGATCTGCCCAAGGTCGCGCAACTGGAAAATGCCAGAATCAGGAATTTAATTGGAAACAAATATATTTTCATTATCCAGTGATTGTATCTATTTCCATAACAACAAATTAATTTTAGTTTAAAATTTATGTTTTCATATTGTGCATCAGTAAGGCAAGTGTCATAATATTGATGGTGACCATGGATATGCCTGTATAGTTCTATTTCACAGAATATAAGAGACTCTTCATATAGAAGGCAGAAGAAGTAAAACATTTATTCAGGCACCAGAAGATCAAATTCCAAAACTAGTAACTCCAATTCAACATAGCAGCAATTATATCCCAAAATCAGTAAGTCCATTTCATTAGAACAGCAAGGAACTGAAAACACAATATCACAGCAGGGAGCCAAGCCATCCCATAACCTGCCCCTCTGCTGGAGCCTTCCAGTAAAAGCTCACTCACAAATCATTTCTGTCTGCTTGTTTTCATCCTCTCCTCCCTCAATTCTGAGAGAAAGCTTAAGGTTTACCCTCAGAGTATATATGCCCTTTTTAGAGCCCAACCCTGTGACCTAATTAGGAAAAGGGCATGGGCCTTCCTCCAAACAAGCCTCCCCTAATAAAATTTCCCTTAACTAGCTCCACCTGAGATCTATTAATGGATTAATAGGCCAGGAAGATCTTTAATCACATTAAGACCACACATTTAAACTGAGATGTAACAACAAGAGACCATTGTAGGTGGAGGTCTCACCTCCACCTCAAGATGAACATGAACAATAGATCTTTTCTTGCTTTATTTTTGCCATTGTTGTAGTTATTCCTAAATCATATGTTCCTTGAAGTCAAGGACCTTAATGTTCATATATATGTACTTAATGGGGTAAAGTGCATGAACTTAAAAATAATCCTCAATTTATCAATGGATAATTTGCAGATTAAAAATCAATTTTTCTCTACCTTCTTATATTTAAGAGGCATAAATTGGTCAATTTTACTGACCAAGTTAAGTAATCTTTGATCAGACTTACTGCCAAAGTAACTTTTCATTTTCACAATATAAATGTAATATGAATTTTTAATGCTAATTACTCTCTTTCCACCTTCTCTGAGTAGTAGAATGAATATTTCAGTGACAGTGTTTGAGTGAAGCATGAGCTACACTGTCATTAACGTTCTTATATTCCATTTGATTATCTCCAGATATGGAAGTGAACATGTAATATAGTTTCAAAAATGAAGCCCTCAAAATGAGTCTTATGATTTTGCTCAGGAATCAGCTCAGTTGCTTACTTTGAGAGCATATGTACATACATTTGTTTTGTCATTCATTTAATATTTGTTTTGACATTTTTCCATATTAAGTTACATTTGTGTATTATCACTGGAGACATTAATCTGATGGTTTTAGTAGTTTTGAAAGCAACAAAACTATCATTTTATTAGTAAATATTATTAAGTAGACAAACTTGTAGCATAAAATTTCAAAGCATTAATGTTGAGCAAATGACTGGTTTGAAAATTTCTTCCAGTGCAAAAGTGCTCAGGAGAGGTGTTAAGCCATGTGATCTCTTAAGATATGTAGAAAACATGTCAAATTGAAAATAATATTAAATGTGGTGGCACTGAAAATGATGAATGGTTTCCTACATCCCAGAAATCAAAGAATTAACCCTTATCTATGAAACAAAGATATGCACAAGTTTTTAGGCACCAGTTATAGCTGATCACTATAGTTATGAAGCTGCATTCTTGTATGTCTCTATAGAGGTGTCTGTGTGTATGTATGTGTGTGTGTGTGTGTGTGTGTGTGTGTGTGTGTGTGTGTGCTATAGAACATTTACATCTGCAAGAGGAAAACAAATAATTATCAGTGAAGTTTCCCTTCAGTGAATTTTCTGACTTTGTAGGTACTTAACTACAATGCAGAGGTATGTGTCTTGTCACACTGCTGATCTTCAGAAATTTATTTTTTCTTTTTTTTCCTCTTTTATTTAATATTTTTGCTTTTAAGCTTTGATATTCACAAGAGTTTGAATTACAAATTTTCTCCCCATTTCTACCCTCCCCCGACTCCAAGATGGCATATATTCTGATTGCCTCATTCCCCAGTCAGCCTTCCCTTCTGTCACCCCACTCCTCCCTCCATCCCCTTTTCTGGTATTTCTGGTAGGGCAAGATAGATTTCTATGCTCCATTGCCTGTATATCTTATTCCCTAGTCACATACAAAAACTTTTTTTTTGAACATCTGCTTTTAAAACATGGAGTACCAAATTCTCTCCCCTCTTCCCTCCTCACCCACCTCCCTAAGAAGGCAAGCAATTCAACAAATGCCACATGTGTATCATTATGTACAACCCTTCCACAATACTCATGTTGTGAAAGACTAACTATATTTTGCTCCTTCCTATCCCATCCTATCCCCCTTTATTCGATTTTCTCCCTTGACCCTGTCCCTTTTGGATAGTGTTTGCTTTTGATTGCCTCCTCCCACTATCTGCCCTCCCTTCTATTGTCCCCCTTTTTTTATTTCCTTCCTTCTTCTTTCCTGTGGGGTAAGATACCCAACTGAATGTAAATGCTATTCCCTCCTCAGCTCAGATCTGATGAGAGCAAGATTCACTCATTCCCCCTCACCTGTCTCCTCTTCCCTTCCAAAAGAACTGCTTTTTCTTGCCAATTTCATGCAAAATAATTTACCTCATTCTATCAGAGCCATTTTTTATGCATGTTTGGAGGGTCCTGGGGAGATCCCTAGGCAAGTCCCTGCTTTCCAGCCACCATCTTGGCTCAGGCCCCTGATCTTCAGAAATTAAAGAGTTAATGTAGCCTTTCTCTAGGTTTTAGAAACAAAAAGTTGATTAAATCTAAATTTCCCTGATCATAAAGGAAGCAGACCTAGGCGTAGCCAAGATGGTGGCTGGAAAGCAGGGACTAGCATGAGCTCCCCACCAAGTCCCTCCAAAAACCTATAAAAAATGGCTCTGAACCAATTCTAGAACTGCAGAACCCACAAAATAGCAGAGGGAAGCAGGGCTCCAGCCCAGGACATCCTGGATGGTCGCTGGGTAAGGTCTATCCCAAATGGAGCTGGGAGCAGAGAGGAGCAGAGCCCAGTGTGGGTGGCACAGACCAACCAGACCAGGAGCCAGGAGGAGCATGCCCGAGCACCCTAAATCAGTGAGCTGTGGCAGTTGCCACACTTCTCAACTCACAAACACCAAAGACACAAGAGAAGGTTAGTGGGAAAAGCTGCTTGGGACAGGGAGTTTGAGGTTCGGCCACTGCCCCTGGGGCAGCAGAGGTGGGGCAGCTACAGAACTACAGCTGCAGTTGCTTCTGGCACCAGGCCCACCTGGTGGGAGGAATTAAGTGGTGTATCACAGCAGGAGTGCAGAGCTTGCTGAAGATCTAAGTCCAGTCCAGTTTGGGGGTTCTTGGGGAAGGAGGAGTGCTGGTGTGGCAGAGCTGGCACATCACCCTAAGCTTGGAACATAGAACTCTTTACAAGCAGTCACACCCCGCTGAAAAACTCAAAGGTCAGGTAAGTTGGCTGGGAACATGGCCAGGCAGTGAAAACACACCCAGATTCAGTCTCAGACTCTGGAATCTTTCTTTGGTGACAAAGAATACCAGAACATACAGCCAGAAGAATTCAACAAAGTCAAAGAGCCTACAGCAAAAGCCTCCAAGAA
>JAQQSZ010004028.1:0-14278 GCA_028646595.1 Phalanger gymnotis | reverse complement strand
TTATTATCACCACCTCTGATTCTGTTTTTTCCCATGTATATATTATAATTTTTATTCTTTTTAAAGGAGAAAGTCCAGACTTTCTTTAAACTGTAGTGTTCCCAGAAGTTTTGGTGTGGTTACAAAAATGTCAGAATCTCAGAGGTGCAAGAGATCTCAAAGGCCAATGAGACTGACCCATGCCTAAATGGGAACCCCTTGCAAGATATCTGACAAGTATTTATCCAACTTTCACTTGAAACTGTCTAGTGTAGGGTAGGCACTACCTCCCAAGTATCCAATTCCACTTTGGGAGAATTCTAATTATGTTCCTACGTATTAACTGTAAATCTGTTGCTTTGCAATCACCACCTATTATTATCAATTTTGTCTTCAGAAGTAAAACATTATATGTGCTTGTGCCAGATACATCTGGACAGAGATCTCACAACCTTCATATTGATATCTATTGCTCTTGTAGCTAGATGTGTTGTAATCTTGATTTAGGTTTCAGACTAATTCAACATATGGTATGTATGTTCCCAAGGTTTTATCTCATTGCTGATTTTGTTTTGTAATATACATGTCTTTGACAAGCAACAGTAATCTTGGCATGGAAGAAAAGCTTCTGGTCATAGTGCTGAATTGGCAGGTTCACCAAGCTGTTCTGAAGTTCTAACATCTGGACACAGAAAATGAATAAATTTCTCCTGTGGTACAACTGTTGCTACATACTGAGAAGTGATTAGTCAGCAAGGTCCCTCCACCATTTCTGGCAGCATTTTAGGAGGTACTGGCCCAAGAGAACCAGCAAACCTCTTCCCCCACCACCTTTACTTTTTATTATACTATCTCCCACAGGATGCAAACCTATGCATGATAGTAGGAATAGGAGGAAAGATATTTTGGGGAAAACGCACTATGCTTGGAGTCAGAAGATATGAGTAAAGATACTTAGCTCCTTTTCTGGGATGCTGAAAAGCTTTGTTTAGCCTCCTCCCCAGCCCTTGTTATTCTTTATTAGAAGGGATGATTCTCTTGGAGACAGGGGGAAGAAAGCTTTGGAAAGTGGAGTTGGCATAAAAACAATGAAATTTATTTTAAAATAATGCTGCCTCGCAAAATATGTTTGTTTACAATACTCATTATTCATATTACTTAACCTGTTATTTAATCTCCCTGCACCTCAGTTCTACAACTTGGAAATAAAACCACATGTACTACCTACTTTACAGCATTACTGAGAGAAAAGTGATTGGGAACTTGTAAAGCAGTATTTAAACATGAGTTACATTTGTATAATTTTAGAGGCAGATAAAGTGTAGTGAAAACATTACATTTGAGGTCAGCATACTCAAGTTTGAATTCCAGCTGCTGAAACTAGTTTCATTATCATGGTAAAGTCAGTAAGTTCCTCATCTGTCAAATGTTATAATGACAACTGTACTGAACACTTCATAGGACAATTACGGGATTCAAAGAAGAAAATCTATGTAAAGTGCTTTGTGAATCGCAAAGTACTATATACATTTTGGCCATGATTACATTAATGCTTTGATGGAGTCATGATTTATTTGGTAGATACTGCTCCCATAACTGTGGAAGACAACATATTAGTCATCTCTATCCATGTGATTCTTGTCCATACTTTTCTATGAAATTCCAATAGATTATCTATTGATGCTATGGGATAACTGCCTCTTACTCTTTTATTTAATATTGCATTAACCAATACAACTGCCATCTGTCCACCTGTTATCTTTCATTCTCATTATGTGACTAGTCCATCTCCTTTTTCTTCAGGATAAATTTCCTTGATTATGTATGTTCCCACTATTTTCTGTGTACAAGTCAATGTTAATTAAGACTCAGATCAAATATTATTGTCTGCATCGTAAAAGCAACAGATTGGGAGTCAGAGAAACTGGATTTAAATCTGGCCTCTGCCTCTTACTATCCATGTGACCTTGAGTAAATCATTGTAATCTCTGTGTATCAGTTCTTCATCTTTGAAAGTAGAGGTTTGACCTAGAAGATCTCTGACATCCCTTCCTGTTCTAAATGCCCATTGTCATGGAGCACTGTTAGATTGTAGGGAAAATACAAAATTTATATGAAGTAAAATCCTCGCACTTAAGGGAAGTCTGGTGATGTGGATAGAGTTGCCTTGGAAGCAAAAAAAAACACCTAGGTCCATGCCACCTCTATGATTCATACTAGCTGTGTTACCCTGGGCAAATCACTTAACCACTCCTCAGTGTGCTTCACAACTCTCTAAGACTCTAAGTTGCATCCCAGGCCCCTCCCTCTGTTTCTTCCCTGACCACAGAAGGGGGCCATCCCCATTGGCCAAAGAGGTTTCCTTACTCAGCAGTTTCCTATATAAATGAAAGCCCAGGTCAGGTTTCTATCCCTATGGGAATAATGTGCCAACATAGATAACTATACATGGTATTATAGGATAAGGGAATATCTAGGTTAAGGGCATAATATTCAGCCCTTTTTCCCTACAAGAGACAACATGTACACATCTGAGCATACACAAAATAGAGAAAATGAAATTTTGCCAGGGAGCACTAGCATCTGGGAGGAGACAGATCAGGAAATGCCTTATGTCAGGGATTTTAAACCTGGGGTCCGTTTACTTGGTTTTTACAAAAAAAAAAATATTTTGACAATTATACTTCAATACAGCTGTCTTCTTTTATAATCCTATTTATTTTATTTTATGTATTTACAACAATATTTTGAAAAGGGATTCATGGACTTCACCAAACTTAGAAAAGACACAAACAAGTTTAAGAATCTTACCTTACACGGAACATCATAGTATACTTTCTGCAAAAGGTTTATTCCTCAGCCACAAGCAGCAAGTAGTTTATTTTCAAAACTCAACATTTATTTTTAAAATGCATTTTTATATTCCATGCAGCCTGCCTTTGCTATGTTGGAGAAGATTTTGAAAGTTTAAAATTTCACATGGGAACATTGAGCTGACTTTGTTTGCAATGAAATGCCTTCTGGGGTGTGACACTCCAATATGATGACTGCCATTACACATCAGCTGTCCTACAAGAGCTGCTGCTGCCCCTTACCAAGAAATACTAAGCTTTCAACAATGCCCTGAATTTTTCCAAGTTGCAGACATACGTCATTTATTTCCACTTTCCTCTAAGTTTTTAATTTCATTAATTTTAATTAATTTAAATTTGGTTTTTAATTTAATTGGATCCTAATTTAATTTTATTGAGAAAAAATTATAAAAGTGGAACAAAATAACTGTGATTTTTCTCAATCCCACCCCCCAATAGATATTCAACATATGCCTAAAACAAATCTAAACACATTAAACATGTGTTAAATTAGGTTGATTTGTAATTGAAATTGAATAAAATATGCTCCCTCACAGAACTTTGTCATAGCCACCAGTTGCAATGCTAGGATGCTAATTATATACTCAAAGCTATATTCAGCCCTCAGTTATTGGTGGTGGTTTTTGATTCAGTTACACTGATTATAAAGCATCTTTTGCAAGTGTCATGAGAAAGTGATGGAATTTAGAATGGCCTGAGAACTAATCAAACCATTTCAGATTGTTATTATGGAATCTAAAGCTTTTTATTTATTGACTAAATTGAGAAGGTGCCAAAGGAATTGATTCTTTGCTGGGAAGTTCTTATCTTGAAGAAAAGAAATGACCTAAAAGTAGATAGATTAAAAAACAATGAACAATAGGATGCCAACATTTTAGAAAGGTGTCCATAATTGTCACAAATGTAAATAGTTGACATTCTGGAGAGCAATTTGAAAGTATGCCCAGAGGGCTATATAAAACTATGCATATACCCTTTGGCCCAGCAATACTACTATTAGTTCTGTATCCCAAAGAGATCATAAAAATGGGAAAAGGACCTACATGTACAAAAATATTTATAGCAGCTCTTTTTGTGGTGGCCAAGAATTGGAAATTGAGGGGATGCCCATGAATTGGAGAACGGCTAAACATGTGGTATATGAATGTAATGGAATACTATTGTGCTATAAGAAATGATGACCTGGAGGGCTTTAGAAAAACCTGGAAAGGCTTGCATGAAGTGATGCTGAGTGAAGTGAGCAGAACCAGGAGAACATCGTACACAGTAACAACATTCTGCAATGACCAGCTGTGGTGATAATGTGATTGAAGATCTTTCCCACCTATTCACTAGGCCTCAGGTGGGGCCAGTTAAGAGAGGCAGGCCCATACCTTTGTGATGCCAATCAGTGATTAAAGATCTTTCCCACACTCTTTTGCCTATTGGGCATGAAGCCCTTGGGCCCTAAAAAGAACATATATATATATATATATATATATATGTATATATGTATATATATACATATATGTATATATATGCATATATACATATATATGTATATATATGCATATATACATATATATATGTATATATATACATATATACATATATATATATATCAGCCTACTTTCTTCATTTAATAGATGAGAAAACTGAAATTGATAGGAAGCTAAGTTGCCAGTTCAAGGTCACATGGTTGAGAGGTGGCAGAGATGGGACTGAATCCTAGATCTAATAGCAGTAGTCTTCCTGATACACCATTCTACCGAGATATGAAATGCTAGCCCATGTGTACATGACGCCAAAGTATCTAAATGAAAAGTGAAATATTCAGTTAGTCATACTTGGCATCACATGGACCAGTGGGCCATATGATTAACTGAATCTCTTATTTTCAGCCTAACACAAACTCTTCCTTCTCAGATTTTCCCAGGGTATTTTTCCTTTATTCTATCTTGTATCATTCTTGTTTATGCTCATATGATATTATCCCAGCAGACTGTAAACTCCTTGAGCCAGCACTTAGCACAGTGTCTTGCACATAGTAATCACTTAATAAATATTTCTGGAATGGAATTATGAAAAATCAAATAAATGCAAGGTCCAATCATTTTTAGATGGGTGGGTGGTGGATGAGGTATTTCCCCCATGACATCTTAAATTCTTTGAGTTTATAATTAACATTCATATTTATAGCTGAATAGTCAAGCTGAGAAGTAATCCCGGTTTCTGAGGAATTCTGAGGCTTGTGGATCAGTTGAGTTTTGGGCTTCTGACTTGGAGAAAGGTTAAAGATGATCAAATGTCCAGTCTAAATTTGGCATTAAGATGGCAAGTCTCCGGGAACACAGTGCCACCAGGCTGCTTAAGGAGGGTCTAACTTGCTCAGAAAAAATGGAGCAGGTTAACATTTCCCTGCTGATCAGCACTGAGATTGGATCTATGAATAGCTGCTGCACTTCTAGCCTGGGGAGAACCATGGGGAGACCGAGTCTCCAAGATATCGACAACAACAAAAGCAACACCAACAGCAATGTTAAGAAAGACAGTGTGGTCTAGTGGATAGAGTGCCTGAATCAGGACTTGGGTTCAAATGTTGCCTCTTTCAAATGCTGGTCGTGCCCTCATGTAATTCTGTAAGACATTAAGTTGCAGAGCGGCTGCCAATCTGTATTGGTAGAAGGATTTTTTACAGTGTCTGTTGCATAGTAGACATTTAATAAATGCTGATTGATTGATATAGGTAGCAGTATTCAGGGCAGAATTTGAATCTGTCTTCCTTTCTTCAAGCCCAGTGGTTTATTCACTATGACATGCTGCCTCTCTTGAATACTTTAAGAAATACAGAATGATCTTCTTAGAGAGCTTTCATTTGAGGGCAATAAAAGAAAAACAGAACTGATAAAATATAGATTAAAAAGCTATACACACATGTATATATGTATAGTGGCTTCTAATCTTTTCAAATATTATACATTTTTCGGCATCAAAAAATTTGGGAAATACCCCCACAGATATTGGTAGTCTTACTACCAACATCCATGGAAAGAGAAAACATATGACAAAAAGCTACTACAAATTCAAAATTCCTTTTAAGAATTCTATTTCCTCAATCGCAATAGCATTCAAATACATTTGAAAAATGGTAATACATATCTTTGATACACTTGTTTATATATAATGTATATTCATACACATATGTGTGAATGTTTTATATATACATATACGAAGATATGTGTGCATGTTTCTAATTATCTATCTATCTTCAAGACTACAGAAGATGTTTCTCCTGAGTCATTTAGTGAGAATACTTTGGCTCATATGAATTTGGGAACTCCTTGCAATAACTTTATATCCTCCCTGAGGTCCATAGCACAAAGCTTAGGAACCACTGTATTAAAAAGCATACAACTCACCCTTTACTAATGAAGAGTTGGATGTTCTCTGGTGGTTTCCCTACTTCCAGGTTCAATTTCTCCAGGGAAGGTTTATTCAATTATTTTCCTATTAGACTTTCATCATTGATCAGTATGAAACTTTCTCTATCAAACAAAAAAAATCAATGAAAGGCAATCACATTGTTTAATTTAATCTGTTCTTCATAAACCCCTAGAGTACTTTCTTTTTCATGATGTGGTTTTCATTTGATATTTGCAAGATCTCTTGTTTCCTAATCTTTTATTTCTCTTACTCTGTGCTGGAACAGAGGTGACCCTGAGTTCTCAGCAACTATACAAATAGGACAAAAAGTTCTGCAGGTCCTACCAAACTTGAGAGGATTCTGGTATGGGCCCAGTAATGGAATATGGAATTTGTATATGGAATATATTGAATATATTCCATGTTTGGCAATAAGGAATTTATCTTGTATTAATTTGTATATTTACATCTTTGTATATTAGTATGCATTCTTTCCCTCAATAGATGAAAGCTCCTAGAAGGCAAGGGGTGTTTTATTTTTGACATTCTTTCCCTAGGCACTGTCACATAGTAGGAACTTAATAAATGTAATTTCTTGCTTGATAAGAGTCATCAAAGGATAAGAAACATCACCAAAAGACTGGCATCAGATGATAAAAATCTTTGGTTACAGAAACTCAGAGACATTCTACAGAAGCATAGAGGGTTGTATGTAATCTGCTGAGGATGGCATAGCACACTGATAAAATCATAGATGATCTGAAGTGATAAAGAAACATTTTTATAAGTCCTTGTTTTTATACTTTCACTAAAGCTTGAATTTAGCTATTCCTCTATAAAATTGGGAAAAGGGAGAAGTAAAACAAATGTACAGATTGCATACTGTCCCTTAAGTTTAAAGAGCAAGGAGGTAGTCTTGATTTCACATATTTTCATTTCTTTTTGAAGATTACTGTCAGTGACCTATATACTAGATTACGCTAACAATGTCTCACCCTTCTGAATTTGTGCCTTCTTCAAGGTAAATTAATTTTGGCATCCTTCAGAGATTTATGTCTCTGTCAGATATGGAATTGGGAAATTAAAAAAAAAATCAGATTAACTTTCTTCAATATGACACTGCTATAAAATGAGAGGGAAAGAGAAATGCATTTAAATTTCACATGAGTTAGCAAACGTAAGGCGTGTGTGTGTGTGTGTGTGTGTGTGTGTGTTTGTGTGTGTGTGTGTGAAGAAACTCTAAGAATTTCTCAAGGCCTCTTTATCTATTATTGACTTAAATAAAATGCCAAGAAACCATCAGTTTTAGGGTTAAAAGATCTAAACAAAGTCACTTAGTCTAATCTCATTCTCCACTTTTCATGAATGCCCTCTTCTGCATTCCCAGCAGCTAGTCACCAAGCCTATGTTTAGATATTTCTGTTTACAAGGTTAGAATCTCTAACCTTAAAAATGAAAAGTAATTTAGAAATGGATTTCATAACTGCTTGAATGAGGTCATTATGTTTTCAATCACATGTTAGAAGCTCTCTTTCTGCATTTAACACTTGTAAGTGTGAGGTTGATTGATATTTTTTCCCATCAAGTCACCCCACCTCACTTTAAGTGAAAAAATGCTCAATCAACCAGTCATGGGGCTTTAGGCTCACTGTAAAAAATACTTGAAAACTGGAGTGATGTTACATAAGCAACTCAGTAGACTGGTACTGTGGATGGAACAGGTCCAGAGCCAGGAAGATGAGTTCAAATTTGGCCTCAGACAGTTACTAGTTGTGTGACCTTGGACATGTCACTTAACTTCTGCTTGCCTCAGTTTCTTAAGTGTTAAATGGGAATAATATGAGCACCTACCTCCTAAATATATAAGGATATAATGAAAAAATATTTTTAAAGCCCTTAGCACAGTGTCTGACACATAGTAGGCACTATATAAATGTTATTGTAGTGATGGGAGTGGTGGTGGTGGTAGTGGTGGTAGTGGTAGTAGTAGTGGTAGTAGTGGCAGTAGTAGTAGTAGTAGTAGTAGTAGTAGTAGTAGTAGTAGTAGAAGCAGCAGTAGTAGTTGTTGGCTGCTGTTATTGTGGTTAAAAGTTATCTCATGATATGTCAAGGCCATGCTTTAGGGGCAATCTATGAATAATCAATCTAATTAGAACTAGAATCATTCCAAAAATCAGAGACACCGTGACATTCAAGTGAACCCCTTGAGAAAGACATGCCTGGGAAAGGAATGAGAGACTAGGCATTGATTTTGGGTCTCCTGCCTCATGCCCTTTGATCAGAGGAGGGCATTCAGAGCTTTACAGTGTCCAGGGGATGTTGGCATTCCTATCTTTCACTGGTGTCCTGGTGGCACCCCAAGATCATCTGATGGAAGTGCCTGCATTGAGAGTCAAGGACAGACTGAATGTAGCTTTGAAGCTCTCTGAGGAACCCAGCTAAGAAACTATGCCAAGCCTAAGGGGAACTTCTTGAAAACCCCAGGAATGGGATGGGGTGAAGGAGGCCTTTTAGTAACAAAGAATTTTCCCTATGAGGTCTCTAAGCTCAAGATTGCTTTCCCCTAGATTTTGTATATAGTAGTAGGAGAATGTATCACAGATTTGGTGCAGGGGAATATCTTGTACTAAGTTTTTTTTATTGCACCAGTTTGTAAATACCCCTTTCTAAAAGCTACTTAAATTATTCTCAATTAATATTGAGAAGAACACATTATGGGATATTTAGATGATAACATTGGAGAAATATGCTTCTGATCCCTCAGGGGTAAATTCTAGAGTTCTGTTAGGGAGACAACTCTTCCTTGGGGACTTAAGACTCATCTGGGAGTATGGGAGTTAGAATAAAGGTCCTCAGAACTTATAAGGGCCACATACTAATCTACTTTCAACCAGTGTACATTTGTTATATTAATGAAAATTTCCAATTCGTTATAGATGCCATTCTATAGCCTTCACTCTTGAAGTTGTGCCCAATGCATAGTCTTTTTAACTGCTAGAAGGGGGTGCTAATAAATTGCACAATCTTGTAACACAATAAAGATCAAATACTATCAGGCATCCAATTCCTGGGGTGCTCCTCCCAACACCAGTCTGGCATAATGCCAAGCTATCTCTGGCTCTCAGCAAGCTGGCTACCTCTCTTCTTTTGTTTTGCCCCTGTGTTTGTGGCAATGCTTTCCTCATTAGATCATAATGCAGAAAAACTAAAATCCCCATATTCATGGAAGATTCGTCTCTTTCACTGCAGCCCACTATCATATAGTTTTCTTTTGGTCTGCCCTATCATACTGAACTTAAGAGTTTGCTGAAGCCTCTTAAAGTCAGATAAGAAGACCATTTGGTCTGGAGGAAGTCAGGAAACATTTAAAATCTCAGTCCTTCCGCCTTCAGGGTTTCTACTACCAGGAAAATTGCCTACATGATTGGGCTTCAGCTAGTGGAGGTGGTAAAGGAATTCAGGGCTGTTCATTTAGTATCTTTCTCAAAACAACTGTCTCTCAGCTTCCTGGACAATCTAGATGGGATGTTGATCCCCTCCTTTCTTTGATTCCCCCTTTCTTGCTTCTGATCTTGGCCTGCTCTGTCTGTGTTTCCTGCTTGTCCTGACATTTGGCTCATGCCCAGTGACTGCTGAGCCTCTCTATTAAAGTTTTATCAAAGGAAAGTAGCTGTAGGACAAGAAGTTTTCTGGCTCTGGGACGTTTGATTTTGTCCCCATCTCTTTCTCTCCCCTCTGTTTCACCTTTCCAAAAGTTTCTGTCTTCTCACCAGTCCCAAGTCATACCAATACTTCTCTCCTCCCTGCCCAGATAAGCTCCTCACCTTGGCAGGGAAAGCAGAGATATGCTTCAATGACTTTCAAGGAATTTATCACTTTTAGTTAGCCAACCTGAAGATTTGGAGTAAGAGGCACCAGTTTCAAAGGTTAATTCTGCCATTTACTATCAGTGTGATTTGGGGCAAGCAACTTTACTTCTACGAGCCTCAGTCTGGTTATCTGTAAAATGAAAGGGTTGCACTAGATGACCCCTACAGACCCTTCCAGTGATCTGGCTACTTTTTAATATTTGTCTTTATATCCTCAATGCCTAGGATTGTGTCTTGCAGGTAACACATGTTTAATAAATGCTTGGGGTATCAAATCAAATTGAATGATGATAAAGATTAGAAATCAATACCTCTCACTTAAAATAGGAACGTTTGGGAGTAAAAAGATTCGTAGTTCATAGGATCAAGAGATAAGAAAAGATTTGTAACTCAATCCTTGCCAATACTCTCATTTTACATATGAGAAAATGGAATGCCAAAGAGGAACAGGGTTATAGCTGAGCTTCAAATCCAGAGCTTCTGAGTCCAAATTCATTACTCTTTCCCACTAAAATAAAATGTGATAACTATAAAAGATTCAGAGCTAGATTTAAGGAAGTGGCATTTCATGGATCTGCCTTTTGGTGAATGGACTTAGTGATATCGATCCTGACTTCTCTCCTCATTAGAAATCGTAAGCGTGCAAAAGATCTAACGGATCATCCTGTCCAAAAATCTCATTTTATAGATGAATAAACAGAAGTCCAAAGCAGGAAAAAGATTTGTCCGTGTGCAGAGAAAATTAGTAGTTGAATCAAGATTAGAACCCAGATCATAGGACTCCCAGGCCCATGCCCGTTTACCGTACCATCCTCCTTCTTTGCTATGTTAAAGAAGAGGAAATGCCAACTAGGAAGCAGAAGAGTACAGTAGGAGTGGTGGCAGGTTTTTTTCAAGAGACTCTTTGAGGAAATGAATCAAAGCTACTAAGTAAATGTGTAAACAGAATTTTGAGTGGCTCAGGATAAATTCAAACAGGCTGGTGCTTTCCTTTGCTTTGGAAGGAAGAGTTAGTTATAAAGAAATAAGAATAAAGCTTTCCTCAAACCAACAATCACTGTAAGTAGGTGTTAGCCAAGTAGACAGCATGAATGGCTTCAGAAGTCTGTGGGAAATGACAGGTATCTAAGGCAGGGAAAAAGGCTTGGAAGAAGTAATATAAAAGTTATAATTTAAGAGAAATAGAGTTGATGTTGAATAGGAGATGTTGAAGGGACACTAGCTGCATTACCACAGACAAACAGTGCTAAGTATCATGAAAGATTAAAGATTAAAATTCAGTTGGCTGGTTTTGATAAAAAAGCTTACTAGTTTATTAAACTTGAATGCTTAAAAAGATCAGAGACTTCATCAGTTTGGGTGTTTCCTCCATCCTTGATAAGGATGAATCTTCTGCACTCAAGGAAATCATAGATCCAGAGCTAGAAGGGCCCTAAGAGGCCATCTAGTAAAAATTCTTACCCCTCAATTTAAAGATGAGGAACCTGAGGCCCAGAAGGCTAAGTGAATTGTTCTAGGTCACACAGATAGCAAATGTCACAGGTCAAGGGAAACCCAAGTGCTCTGACTACAGAACCCAAGGTTTCCATTGTAACATACTGCCTTTGCTTGAGTTTCTGTAGCATCACAATCCCCAAATAATAATAACCTCATGGTGATAGGATTATCCCCACTTAACTAGGTTTGTACTTGGAGTGTCCATTGCTGAGCCAAACTAAGTACCTTTTCAGTAGTGCTTGTACTCTGATAACACAGCCTTTAAGAATCAAAGGGAAACTTCACACCAAGAGGAGATATGGGGGGGGGGCAGGGATTTTAGTGGAGGATAGATTTTAAAAAAATATTGTTTTAACAATACAAAATCAAATTGTCTAAAGAAAAGTCCCAGAAGGCCTTTCAGCATTTGCGTTCATCTTCTGGACCTTTACTCCCAAATTTCCCTAAATATTTCCCATTCAAGCCAAGTGAGTTTACTTACATTTATTTATTTATTTATTTTTACTTATAAGATTTACGATGTTCTAGAAATTAGCCTTCACAGAATCAGGAAATATTTTAAAAAGCTGCCTGTAGGTGGCTAGATTTCCCTCAATATCAAGGCATCCTGCACCACACTGTTCATTTTCTTAACTACTCTATCCTTCTGTTAATTCTTATACATTTTTTAATCCTGCTTGCCAGGCCTTCTTGAATTTGCACTTTGGTGACTGATTCTGGCTTTCATCTGCTTACTGATTTGTCTTTTGGATTCTCTTCTGTATATTATGTTTACTATTCTTCCCCTCACTACCACCAATACAAAACCCAGAGATTCCATATAGTTCTTTTGTTGTTGTTCAGTCGTGACCCAATTTGGGATCACTAAGTAAATGTAAATGTCCAAGGCCAGATTTGAACTCAGACCTTCTTGACAGCTAGTAAGTGTCTGAGGCCAAACTTGAACTTATATCTTTCTGACTCCAAGCCTGGTGCTCTATCTACTGTGCCAAAAATAAAAACTAAACAACTTAGGCTCTCAGGGGATGGAGCCAAGATGGCGGCTGGAAAGCAGAGACTTGCCTAGGACTCTCCCCCAGGACCCTCCAAATACCAATAAAAAATGGCTCTGAACAAATTCTAGAACTGCAGAGCCCACAAAATAGCAGAGGGAAGCAGGGCTCCAGCCCAGCATAGCCTGGATGGTCGCTGGGTAAGGTGTATCATGCATGGAGCTGGGAGCAGAGTGGAGCAGAGCCCAGCGCCTGGACCAACTAGACCGGGAGCCAGGTGGAACAGGCCCTAATGCCCTGAATCTGGCAGTTACCAGACTTCTCAACCCACAAACACCAAAGACATCAGAAAAGGTTAGTGGGAAAACCTGCAGGGACAGAGTGAAAGGAGTTCATGGTTCGGCCACTGCCCCGAGGCAGTGGGGGTGGTGCAGTTACAGAACTACAGCTGCAGTTGTTTCTGGCCCCAGGCCCACCTGGTGGGAGGAATTAAGTAGTGGATCAGAGTGGGAATGCAGAGCCTGCTTAAGATCTGAGTCCAGTCCAGGTTGGTGGTTCTTGGAGGAGGAGGAGCACTGGCATGGCAGAGCTTGCTGTGTAGAAATAGCTCTGAAAACAACAGCACACCCATTCAAGCTTGGAACAAAGTACTCTGTACTCTACAAGCAGTCATACCTTGACAAAAAACTCAAGTGTCAAGTAGTTGGCTGGGGACATGGCCAGGCAGCAAAAACAGACTCAGATTCAGACTCAGCCTTTGGAATCTTTATTTGGCGACAGAGAAGACCAAAACATACAGCCAGAAGAAGTCAACATAGTCAAAGAGCCTACAAGAAAAGCCTACAAGAAAAACATGAACTGGTCTCAGGCCATGGAAGAGCTCAAAAAGGATTTGGAAAAGCAAGTTAGAGAAGTAGAGGAAAACTTAGGAAGAGAAATGAGAACGATGCGAGAAAACCATGAAAAATGAGTCAATGACTGGCTAAAGGAGACCCAAAAAAATACTGAAGAAAACAACATCTTAATAAATAGACTAACTAAAATGGCAAAGGAGCTCCAAAAAGCCAATGAGGAGGAGAATACTTTGAAAGGCATAATTAGCCAAATGGGAAAGGAGATACAAAAGACCACTGAAGAAAATACTACCTTAAAAATTAGACTGGAGCAAGTGGAAGCTAGTGACTTCATGAGAAATCAAGATATTATAAAACAGAACCAAAGGAATGAAAAAAATGGAAGACAATGTGAAATATCTCATTGGAAAAACCACTGACCTGGAAAATAGATCCAGGAGAGATAATTCAAAAATTATTGGACTACCTGAAAGCCATGATCAAAAAAAGAGTCTAGGTATCATCATTCAACAAATTATCAAAGAGAACTGCCCCAATATTCTAGAGCCAGAGGGTAAAAGAGAAATTGAAAGAATCTACTGATTGCCTCCTGAAAAAGATCCCAAAAGGAAAACTCCTAGGAATATTGTTGCCAAATTCCAGGGCTCCCAGATCAAAGAGAAAATACTGCAAGCAGTCAGAAAGAAACAATTTGAGTAATGTGGAAACACAATCAGAATAACACAAGATCTAGCAGCTTCTACATTAAGGGATGGAAGGGCTTGGCATATGATATTCCGGAGGTCAATGGAGCTAGGATTAAAACCAAGAAT
>JAQQSZ010004027.1:0-14278 GCA_028646595.1 Phalanger gymnotis | reverse complement strand
AGACCATTGGTTCCCCAGCTGGCCCCTCCTAAGTCACCAATCCACACCCACACAGGTTTCACACCTGACAGGGCCCTGGGCCTGGGGCTTAGCACTTAACAGCTGAAAGTACTTCCACTCAAAAGAAACAAAAGCCATGCTAATGAGACAATTTTGCTTAACAACACAGTAGCCAAAGAAGTAAAAAAATGATAATCTAGAGGTCCTCCTTGGAAGTTATTGAGACTGTCATCCCAATTTTTTTTTACATTCCCACAGTTGGTTGTCCTGTAAAATGGACAAATTTGTCCAGTGAGATGGATAAATGGATAGTGGGTTTCACTCTATCAAGCCAGCTTTCTCAGTGGACTGTGTATTTCTGAAGAAGTTTCTCAATGGAATCAGCACCTTCCTATAAATCAAGGGGAAAAGATATATTGATTACTTTCTGTATGCAAAGCACTGGACTAAGCAATGGAGATGAACATAAAAAATCAAAATAGCCCCTCTTCTCACAACACATATAGGAAGATTCAGCTACAAGTAATATAGAGAGGGGCCTTGTCGTACTTAACGTATAATGGCAAAGCAAATGTGATGTATCTTCTTAAATATCATTTCCATTAATAAAACCATATTTGTTTCTCTTGAAAATTTGGAGTGCTAGGAATGTTATTGGAAAGAACTTCCTTTTGCAAGAGTTTTCAGTAATAGTTATTGGTGTGGACAGGCCTGTAACCTGCATAGTTAGGTACTGGTTTGTCTCTCAACAAAGGCCTCTTCTCCAGACTATGACTGTCAGGAGCAGGCAAGAAGCAATGCCAGTGGTCTAAGGGGTGCATCTGTTTCTAGGGTTCTTCTGGTCAAGCTCTGAATTGTCTTCACCAGGATCTTAGGGAAGGTGGTTTTGAAAGTGATTTGACCTACCTAGCACGGGCCATTTGAAGTCTCAGGTTCATAGTCCCTTGCTCCTTCAGCTTTGCTGGCTTGCAATGACAGAAGAAATATAACTGCATGCCGCATTATTTTATTTTAACAAGTTTTGTCATAGATCATTAGAAAGTGAACTAAGGCCAGAGAAATGCTTCATGTTTTCATTCAAGAAAGAAAATACTCACATCAGAACTCACCTTTATCCTTTCAAATGATATAAATTGGGAATCAAAATGTTACATGAATTTACTTCCATCTATTATAGCATGTGACATAATCTTTACATTTCTTTAATATTAATAATTTCTCCTAAACTTTTATACTTTGAAGTAGAAAGTTCTTTGTTTGTGGTTAGGATTGTTGGTTTGTTTTGTTTTGTTTTGGGGGGATGCAGGGGAGTGAGCTAGATACAAAACAAAATAGAAAAAGCATATTCAGAGTATAACTATCGTTTAGGCTTTTTACTCTGTGGCATCTTCCCCCTGTAGACAGAAGCATTTTCTCTTCCTCTACTGTGTTGCAGCTCAGTTTATCGGAAGGGGTAAAAAAGCTTTTGAAGTTCTGAAAGCTGTTTATTAAAAGTTTTTATGTTTATTCATTTCCTCATGCACACCTTTTTCCTGGCATTTTACTCAACTAAATGAGCTCTGAGAACCATTTGAATATTAATTTCATAAATTATTTATTGAAGATTTAAAGCCTTTATTAATAATGCTTTGAATTTTGAACTTTAACTCTCATACCCCCACAATATAATCCAGATAGAAAAGGAATGCAGCAGCTACCCAGCTATCAGTGGTGTTGTAGTTCTGTTTTGTTTTGCTTAAGTTTTCTGAACATCGTTATAAAAATATTTTAAGTTTTCTTGGCCTTTCCAGAACAACTTAAAAATAAAGCAAAGCATGGCATATATGTGTGTGTGTGTGTACATGTATGTATACATATATGTATATTCACTTATACACATATATATTTACACATGTGTGTTTACATATATGTATGTGCATATATATGTGTGTGTATATTCAAGTTACCAGTATTGATTGATTGATTGATTCAGCTTCTCTCTGTCTCTACCTGAAGAGTTTTTAATTTTGGGGGGGGAGTGTGATTGACTAAAGTATGTAATTCCCATGAGAGACAGAGTTAGTAGAAAGCAATGGGTGTTTGAAAGGGTGGGGGGAGACATAATAATGGAAGAGGAGTGTACTAGTCTCTAAAATGTAAATGCAAAGGATTTTTTTTCCTTTTGGAAGCATATCAAACATTTCCTACTGCAGCTTAAAAGTACTATTCCCACTCCCTCTCCATGGATATGGCCAGGTATGTAAGGAGGATTTTGTTATCCTTTTGGAGTTCAGTTTCTCAGGATCCATGTCTGGTTTCCAGGTGTTAGATAATAATTCCCAGAATAGCCCCAAGGATCCTAGATAGTAATTGCCAGAATCATAATGATAGGCAGTCCTACTGAGGCTGCACCATGAGATAAGGGGTGACATAACTGATATTTACTATGCTTGCACAGAATAATGATATTGCTAAAGTTAACCTGTGAGCTTAATGTTAGCAAGATGCCTTCTTTGTCTGTTGCCCTATAAAGCAAGTAGGCACTGGTCAGTGAGTGAAGAATTCATGGTGAAAGCATGGGGAATCTGTGTATGCCTCAAACCGGCCCCCATTGAGGCTTGAGGGGATTTAGGGGAATGCACAAGCTGTGTCGGTCTCCATTGACCTCATCAAGACATAGGGGTAATTGCCCCCCTTTCTTGCCGGCCCCTGAGAGAAGGGTTGTGAGGGAATGTTGTAGCAGTAGTGCTTCTATTATCAGCAACCTTTTGAGAAGACTAGACTAGAATAAAGCTGATTATTAACCCCTCTGAAGATGTCTGCCAGTCTGGCCAGATCAAAAGACAACCTGTTAGAGACTGGAATCAGAAACCTCCAGTTCCTCCTGTATGTTATCTGTGCAATAAGAGGTCACCTTAGAGTAATGAAAGTCATATAAGAACTGGAAGGTGGCCCAATAAGATAGACATTGCAGAGAAGACACAGGTGGAGCTATGGGAAAGGGAAAAATAGATCTTGTTGAGAATCAATTTTACTGTGGAATAAATCTTCATTTCTTTAGTTTGGACCTATTTCAAAGCTAAAGCATTTTTACAATCATTCTGTTGCTCAGAATAAATAGTTTGATGGTGTTTACCTAAGAAGAGTGAGGCAGACAAAGAAAAATCAACAGGCTTATGAGACCAAAGTACTCTGTTCTTCAAATACAAACCCTCAGGTGATGGCCAGTGATGTTTGCTTTATGTGAATTTTAGGTTGAATGAATCAGACAGTTAATGGAATGTAATTCCTCCAGAGGCTGATTCTTCTAGAAAGAATTTTGACCAACAGAACAGAAATCCCACCTCCAGAATCCATTAAAAAGAGCTTAATCTCCTTCTCACCAACTTTTGTAATGGTTTTGGATAAAAATAGGAATTTATAGATAGTTCAACTATATCAGGTCTGCATCTTTGAATGAGTGTTTCACCTCCAGGCTAATGTCAGGATATCACCCTCTATGCTTTTTAATGAGCTAGGGAATCAATATTACCGAAACTACACCCATAAAAAAGTGAAACGTTTGTTTACTGTGGATATTTATGGCTGTGAAATTAATCTGCACTCTTTTATGGATAAGACTAAGTACACTGTAATAGTACTCTGTGTGTGTGTCTATGTGTGTATTTACTATACCATTATCCTCTGTCATTGCTGTCTTATTAGTACATATTCTGTAGGATTGAGATTTTCAAATCAATGTATCAAAATCATAATTCATTTTTTGCCTACTGTTGGTTAAGAATTTAATTACTTTTCTTTGACTTTCCAATACTTTAATCTTGCTAATTACCTATTCTTTAAGACAATTCCTTACATAGACTATCTCGAATAATCAGGGTGACTGATCTCCACAGATATCTCTCTCAAAACAAAGCCTGTGCTTTCCTAGTATCTCCTCCACAATATTTCACAAATTAAAAAGTGAATTGTTTTGCATCAAGACATATAAGCTATCCTATAAAAATAACATTTGATGGAGATTATAGGAACTAAAAGCATGCCAGTCAATCAGTGAAAGTCAGGCTACATGTTAAATCTGGGCATACATACACACATACTCACACACACACGCATATACACACATCCACAAATGTGTTTATGTGTCAATGTTTGTATATTATATATATACACTTATATGTGCATGTGTACATTCATATATACATATACACACACTTAAGTGTATATGCATATATACCTCTCTCCCCCTAGGAACATAAGTGTTTGGAAGCTCTTCACTGGCTGGCCATTCAGACCAACCTGTATCTGAACTAGGGTCTCCTCTATAAAATATATAACAAATAGTGATCACTTTTCTGATTCAAGAACTGCAAAGAAAGAGAATTTAAGACCATGCCAGACCACACATTTTTCTTTCTGATTGCTGTAATTTTTAGGAAAGCTTTCCTGACATCAGACTTAAATTTCCATCTTAGCGATTTCCAGTCATTTCTTCTTTCCAAAGCTGCCAGACAAGGATGAGATCTATCCACTCCAGTAAGACAAGTCTTTTCATAATTGGAGCTATCATGACCCGCCCGTGTGTTGCTTGAGGCAAAAGACCTTCTTTTGCCTCTTTTTGTATCGCCTGGGCTCAACACAGTGTATGGACCACAGTAAGTGCTTCATAAATGTTTATTGGCTGATTAATTCCTACTCAATAAACTTTCTCCAAGTTAAATATGTTAACAGTACCAAAATTAATTAGAGAATAAGTGGGTCACTAAGCAAGCATGAGATTTATCAATTTATTAACCAGTTCTCTGCTTAACAAATGATTTAGTCTCCTTGTTTATGGGACAGAGGAATTGGTTAATGTAAGCAAGTAGAACAAATAAAACCACTGCAAGAAAGATTAGAAGGAAAGCAGGAAACTGGGGAGGGGGGCGTTATAGCAAGTGTCTCTGATTAAAACCTCATTTCTCAAATATATATAGAATTGAGTCAAATTTATTTGAAAAAACCAGTCATTCCCCAGTTGACAAATGAGTCAAAGGATATGACCAGGCAGTTTTTAGAAGAAAAAAATCAAAGCTATTTATAATCATATAAAATGGTCTGTCAATATTGATTAGAAAAAATGCAAATTAAAACAAATTAAAATTAAATTTACAAATTAAAACAAATCTGAGGTAATAACTTCACATCTAGCAGAATTAACAATATGACAGAAAAAGAAAAATGGCAAATGTTAAGGAGGATTTTGAAAAATTGGGACACTAATGCACTATTGGTGGAGTTGTGAACTGTTCCAGCCATTCTGGAGAACAATTTGGAATAATGTCCATAGGGCATTAAAACTGTGTATCCTTTCACTCAGCAATATCATTACTAGTTCTATCTCCCAATAAAATCAAAGGAAAAGGAGCTGTTTGTACCAAAAAAAAAATTATAAAAGCTCTTCTTGTGGTGGCTAAGAATTAAAAATGTGGGCGATTGCCCGTCAATTGAGGAATGGCTGAATGACTTGTGGCATATGGTTATGATAGAATACTATTGTGCTATGAGAAATAATGAATAGGATGGTTTCAGAAAAACCTGGGAAGGCTTATATGAACTCATTCAAAGTGAAATCAGTAGAACTAGGATAAAAATGTAGATAGTAATAGTAATAGTGTAAGTATCAACTGTGAGTGATGTATCTACTTAGATCAAGACAATGACATAAGACAAATTCAAAGGATCATGATGAAGAATGCTATCCACCTTCAGTGAGGGAACTGATGAAGTCTGATTGAAGTCTGAAGCATATTTTTACTTATTTTTCTTGCCTTTTTTCAACATGTCCAATATGGAAAAATGTTTTACATGATTTCACATGTATAGTTGATATAACATGGCTTGCCTTAAAAGGATTGGAGGACAGACAGAAATAAGAGAGAAATCAGAACTTAAAATTTAAAAAAAAATGTTTAAAATCAATTAAGCAGCTAGAAAAAATATTTTGACTGCTTTGAAATTTCCTATTCCCAGCCTAAAGGTGGAAAGGAAAAGTCATGCTGCAAAATAGAGAGGTTTCTCTTATGTCTGATGGCAATTAGTGGATTTTCTTTAGTTTGGCTAAGTGCAGAATTGATCCTACAATACAATTCATTTCAAGAGTTCAAAGAAAAAATGATGAGTTCAAGGTTCTAGATGGTTTATTGTGGTGATTAAAGTAATATTCAAAATCTGTAGAAATATGCCCTGGTCCCTTATGGAGAGATATCAGGGAGAAAGTAAGCTAAAAGTATTCTTCTCGGCTGTCTATAAAGCCTAATTTACCTAAGTACAGTTATTGGATGGTCTGTCCTCAGTGTCATATGATCTGGAACAATTAAGAAGTACAAAAAGAATCTAGACATCTGTAAGATTCAGAGAATTTTTCACAAGCACTGCCAAATGGTAAGGAACATGAAAGTCCTTTCCAAGACAGTCTTCATTAGTTGTAAGGTACTACATCCACAAAATCTTTGAATTGGTCTAATTTAACGTACTACCTGCCATTTGTACTGAATTTTAAGACTTAATTTTACACTATGCTAGGCCAATATGATAGCTGTAATTCAAATATATCAAGCTAATTTGATTTTAAAAATTCAGAGAAGAACTGAAATATTGAATTAGTTTAAACATGTTCTTAAACTATATTGACAGTTTGTTGATGCTGAATCTTATTTTTACATTGAATAATTGATGGCCAGAACAAACGATATTTCCGTTATATGCATTAAGGAATTAGAGAAAGCCAACTGTTCTGGCTAGTGGTTTGGTGCTAGCAATAATATTTTTATTAGATCTCATGAGAATTATATAGATATAACAATCATAGTACATTCCCCTGGTCTATATAGAAGTTCCCAGGAAAATTACCAAGTTCAAAATTATTTGGAAGTTCACATTCATCCAAATATTCATCCAAGATTTTCAGCTGCCATTGTGTTTACATTCATTAATCCAATCAAAGCATATATTTCAAAACTGAAACTATTTAATCAAATGCAATTGTGAAGTATGGGACAAGATTGATTTTCACAATAGAAAGAGAGATATACTATTTTATAGCTTTGTATGGTACCACTGGGGAAAAGAAAAATAGGAAACATCTGTGAATAGAACATTTGGATGAAGGAACAAATTGTGTCTGAATGGGTTCACTTTTTTATCTGACATCACAGAGATGCTTGTATCTCCTGGTGATGTCACCTACTCCTTTATGTTAGGCTTCTCCACTGTGCTGCTGCTTTCTATTGATTCTCTGCTGCAATCTGGTTTCACATAGGGAAAAGTTAGCTCATAAAATTTTAACAGTGCCTACTTTGAACTATAGACCCCATTTATCCACCCCCAGCCAGGTGCGTAATGAAGACTTAAGAGAATTGGAGTGGTGGAAAGGGAAAGACAAATTCAAAAGACAGATTTTCAAATGCCCTAGTCCTTATTGGCACCTGAGTTACAGCCCAGAGTTTCAACTTCTGTTACACAAATGTGTCATTGACCTAAATCTGTTCCAAATAATCCTAGAGATTACACATACTGAGATTAGAAAGAAGCCGGGTGAAACTTGAGTGAAGAGATTTTTTAATACCCATAATATTCTTGGCTTTTCTTTTGGGCAATACAGATTGAAACTAATCCCCAAAAGGGTTAAGTAGAGCTGGTGAAGCTAGTAAAGTTTCCCTTCATTTCTTTCCCCTACTTACTGTTACAACATGATGAGGCAAACTACAGAATTGAACTCAGAGAGAAAAATTTGACCTAATAAATAAGGCTGAGACTGGTTAAATGGGTACCATGACTGAAGTATGTTTAATAAACAGAATATCTTCAAATCAAACAGAATACATTGAAAGGTTATTTGGAGTAGAGAAGAGATAGCTATAGCACCATTTTACATGTATATTAAATAAAGATACTCTTGTGAGAAAAAAAAAACCTGTAATCATTTTACATGAATGGGAAATTGGGCGGATGAGAATTTGTTGAGTGTCACTGCAGCAATATTTTCATCAGTGTGCTAAGAACTACCTAGACAGAAAGAGAAAATTCGTAGGGAATATAGGAAACAAATCATAAGCCTGGATCACTGATACAGCACGTTCTCCCTCCTTTAAAATATGAATCATTGACTAAACACATAGTGTTTCAGTCACTCATCCCTTGACACATATAGGGTTCGGTCTTAGTGTGACTTTGTTTTGATGTGATTTGAAATTCAATATGGGTCTTAACATTTTCCATTAATTTAGAGGATCTCAGTTATTCAAATATCTGTGGGAGATCTTTCTTAAAACAGAACAGCTGATAATTTGTAGGTTCCTCTTAATGTAATTTTCATCTTTAGTAGTGAGGTCATAGTCTCTTACTAAATCGACCTGTTTAGATCACACAGAGTATTGTACTCAGTTCAAGGTGTCATATTTTAAGAATATCTATAATTAACTAAAGAATATTGATAAAGCAAATGACATACTAATAGGACTAAAGACTATAACACAGGGAGATAAGGAGAAAATGGCATAGTAAACAGCTTTGAGATCATAACACATGAGAATAAATTGAACAGGGGAAATTTAATCTAAACAAAAGAAGACTTCAAAGAGAAATGATAGCTATCTTCAAGTGTTTGAAGGAGTTCCATTTATTCTGCCCCAAGAGCACAAATAGGAAGAATGAGTAAAAGTTGTAAACGAGACAAATTTAGATTTGATTTGATACGTTGAAAAAACTTCTTAATAATTAGAGTTATCCGAAAATGGAGTTCACCATGGAATGTAGTAGATTTCTTTTTCCTGGAAGTTCAAAAGCCCAGGCTAAGATGACCAGTTGCCAGGTATATTGTAAAGATGATTTCTGTTCAGATAAACATTGGACCAGGATTCATGTTAAGAGAGGACTTCTCAATAACTAGAAATATAAAAAATCAGAGCTGGCAATCCCTGGAGGTAGTAGGTTCATTCTCAAGAGAGGCTTTCAAGGAGAGACTGAATCCTTACACATGGTACATTATGTAATTTGTCCACTTATGAATGAAATTCTGTCTTTCCTCCTTCCAGCCTAAAAAAGTCCCTCTTCTCCTTAAAAATGCAGTTCAAGAACCATTTTCTCCAGGAAGCCATACTTGACACTCATCTTACCTGTTACTACCTTCTCTCTCAAATTGTTTTGTTTAACTACATAATTATATACTTTACTCTCTTTGAATATGTTCTATATCAAATGAGTTAGCCTATAAACACATTTGAAACCTTAAAGCATTATATAAATTGTGTGTGTGGATATATGTGTATGTGTTTATGTAACTATTGCCCCCATTAGAATGAAAAAATCTTGTAAACAGGGATTGTTTCCTTCATTGCATTTTTATACCGAGGAGAGTGGCAAGCACAGAGTCGCAAGCACAGAGTAAGTCCAAAACAAATTCTTGATAAGGATGATAATTATCGTGGACATTTTTTGGGTATATTAGAATAGAAATTATTTTTCAAGAAAGCAATCAACTAGATTGCCTTTAAGGTACTTTCTAGTTCACAAATTCTGTGATTATGTAAAATACTGCTTTCTTCATATTTCTTCCTTTCTCAGAGGGAATTTGATCTCTAAGACATTTTATAATTTGTGATTTATGACAGAATTTTCTATGACTTGTTGACCCAAGAGTTTGGAAGTTTCAAATGGGCAAATTTAGTTTTAGGGTATGGAAAAAACTCCCTTATAATTAGAACTTTTCAAAGTCATGTTCAAGTATGGGTTGAGTAACTCTCCAACTTAAAAGATGCAGTGCTATATGCTGGGCATAGGGATAGAGTCTTGACCCATAACATTTTTCACTAAACCACACTGCCTCTCAAGTGATGAGTATGAAAATGTTTAAAAGGGTCAATGTCCCTAACCTCAAAGAGTTGATAGTCTCCTTTTGGTTGGGTGTGGAGTAGAGAAGAAGCACATATATAAACAACTTTGTATCAAAGTTACCTTCTAGAAGGAGATGGCAACCAAGTTGAACCTTAGAGCCAAACATTTTTATTTTACTTGCTGTCTAGTCACGCCTATAAAATTTTCTACTAGTTAAACTTATTATTTTTATCCAAGTGAAGAATTTTGCATTTATCTATACAAAATTTCCTCTTACTAGATGTGGCCTAACATTCCAGTCAAGATATTTTTGTATTGCCTCTGTTTTTTAATGTTATCTATCTCTCCCAGGTGTAACATATCTGAAAATAAAATAATTCCATGTTTTGCCTTTAACGAATGTATGTTGAGTCAATAAATGGATCACAGAATGGAAAATCTAAAGGAAACCTAAATCTCATTAGCAGTATATGTGTTGCTATGTGTGTGCATGTGAATGCCAGCTTCAACTTTTTACATACTTGCTCTCAAAAACACCACTTCTCCTAAATGAAGCAGAAACAGAAATACTTGCTGTCTCTATAGATGCTTCACTTCTTTATTTACGATCATCTTAAAATACGTCTTGGTCATTTTCCTCAAAGAACAAAAGATTTGAAATTCCCTAAGACCATGACCATTTATACCTGAAAAAATTATATGTTTGTACTATACCTATATATGTTTCTTTCTTGAGATGATGAATTTTTGTATTTATCATTTAGAGATTGTTCTTTAGAAAAAAAGCTAGTCATATATACATATATGTATATATATATATATATTTCTTTGTTTCTTTCTCTTACTTTCTCTCTATTGCTTTCATTCTTTCTCTTTCTTTCTTTCTTCTTTCACAAAACCTTAAACCCTGTTCACTCTGAAGGTCATAGATCGGACCACAACAGGTCCATGCTCACTAATGACTGTATTTTGGGCCTTCCTGCTTTAGAGTGAATGTCAATGGTAACTGTTTCACTTTGGAACAGCAACCCTGAGGATCTTCTGTTCCCAGCCTGATTTTTTTTATTTTTCTAATTAAAGGGGTCATCCCTTAACTCACTTCTTAAAGAGGCCTATTCTTTCTAAGTGAGCAAAGAAAAAGGCCATAGCCTACACACACACACGCACACACACAACATATATTGCATATGTATACATATGTAACTCATACCTATGTGATTCAGATCATATGTATCTGTGCATATAAAGGATGCTGTAGGTACTGGGTAAATAATAATATTTGAAATCAGTGGAGTGGCAAAGTCATTTCCCTTCTATAGATAAAGGTTATGACTGAAGCAAGGGCACTTTATCTATACACAGCAAATGTTCTATAACACTGAGCATTCAGAATCCATAATCTTTAAGAGACCTATGTGTGTATCTACATTAGCATTTAAATATAATGGAATTCTTGTGATTTTGAAACCACCATCCCCATTAAAAAATAATATGGTAAATTAAGGCAATCAGACTTTATGGAAGTTTAGATAGAATGGCATTCTTATGTAAGTTACATATTTTTTTTCCAGATTCAGCCAGTGTAGACCTATTCCATTCTTAATCTTTTCAACGACAATTGAACATTTATAATGAAACTATATTTTCAATAGTTTAACTTCAATTATGATTAATCGATTTTTTTTTACTTTAGAAAATACTTTGAGTTTTTTAAGCTTACTTACAGTTTAGATACTATGTTTAAGGAAATAAGAAAATTATATTATTACATTTAACAATTAGGTTATTTTAGTAGAATTAATCACACAAATCTATTTTAATATTATATAATTATATCATATTTATGTAAAATAAAATAATATATTTTTATTATATAAATAATAGCCATTATACAGTGCTGTAAGTTTTGCAAAACTTTTATATAACTTACGTATGCAAAACCTTTATATATATTACCTTCTAAGCTCTCTCTCATTGTTCTACATTTCAGAGCTAGGAAAAGTTTGATCCCTAAAACAATTCATTGAGTTAGGTACTATTATCATCTCTGCTTTGAAGCTGACAAAACTGAAGCCAAGAGAGCTTAAGTGGCTTGCCCAGATTGACGTAGTTGTAGGAATTCTCTTGAGGAAGGATTGAAGTTCAGATCTTGCCTTAAAAAAGATTTAAAATTAATTAGTATTTATATCATAGAGGATGGAGAATACAGAATACAATAGAGATTTCTTTTGACATGTTATCTACAATAAGATGATAATTTTTGGCATTAAAACATTTTTTCCTAGAAACTAAATAAAAGTTATACTTTAAGTTCAAATGTTAATGGAGTTAATTGATGTTCAATGACATGTTACAAGTATGGTATGCATACATTTTTACCCTTATCTGTGTAAACACATATTCATGTAGGTAGTTGCATTTGCTAGCCTCTCATTTCTGTTTGTTGGGTTTGAATTGCTAATTTAGAAAACATGGTTGGACCAAGACAGTAAATCAGTTTCACATGAATAACAGTCATTAAATTTATTTTATTGAAATTTTCAGTTCCAAATTCTCACCCTTCCAGAACCCCTTTCCATACTCATTGAGAAGTCAAAACAAATAAAACAAACCTAAGGTTCACCTTAACCGTAATCACCATGTGAACTCCACTCATGTTGGGTCTTAATGAGCACTTTGTTGTTTTTGTTGTTTTTCTTTCCTTTGGACACTTTTTATTTGTTTCCTTCCAACACACATACACATCCCTTTTCTCTATCTTCCTTTTTTCTCTCTTCCTCCTCTCCATTTTCTCCTTTCCTTCTCATTGCCCTTATCTTCTTCTCCTCCTCTCCATTTTGCTAGGAATCAAAGTAATTGGATGCAGTGAGGGATGTTAGGGTTGAATACGATCTGAAGTTCAGAAATTGATCAGAAATTCTTTATTTGTGACCCAATTAGATGCCAAATGATAAGAATTCCTCAGGTTACTACATATTTGTTTCAATGAATAGAGATCCAGTTGGACTATTGTTCTAACTTAAATAGATACAATTCGGTTACAATTTCAGAAATTTCTATTGAGCACCTCCTCCGGAAAAGAGTTTATAATCTAATCAGTGAATTTGCCACAAACAAGTTTGATTTAAGGCAGAATATGTTAACATTAAAACATAGATATGGACAAATTACTAAAAGAAAATTTGAAGCACATTTATCTTGATGCCACAGGAAGAGCAGCTCATGTGATAATAAAAGAAGACGTGGACTTCATCAAGGGATGATGCTGTTTTACATTTCAAAGCTAGGAAATCACCTGCTTAGATACAGGAACATGAGAGAGAGGAATGAGAAATTACAGAACAACAAATAGTAGATTCAAGGCTGACAGCTTTATATGGTAAGTGCTATTTTTAATGTAATGTCCCAAAATCTCAACCTGATTTCAAATTTTATGTTAAACTTAAACATATGTCTATTTGGATACTTTAATATCTCACATTATATTCTACACAATTAATATACCTTGGCTTATGAGATACTTCTCAGGTTTAAAGATGATTAAATTAAGAAGTTTATTACAAGGTTCTCGAGGGGAAAGTAGTTTTACTTTTTTTCTTTGTATCTCTAGCACCCAGCACAGTTCCTGGAATATACTAAGTGATTAATGAAGATTTCTGAATTGAAGTGAATTTGAATTATCAGACAGTGAAGTACTTACTACACCTCTTTAGGGATAATCACAATGGTACAAAAACAGTATGGAAGTTAATGTGCTCATTGGTACTAAACATCTCATTGGTCCATAACCTTTTGTTTTACCTTCTGAGCGCTCTCATTTCCCTGTTTAGTTTCCATGTTTGCTTCATTAAAACATTTTGAGAGTCTGAGCAATGTGTAAAATGAATCTTTTATGCTGATTTTCTTTTTCTTCATCTTTAATTTATGTAATAGTTTCAGTTTTCAGCACTGATTTTCACAACAGTTTGAATTACAAATTTTCTCTCCATTTCTACCCTCCCCCCCTACTCCAACACGGCATAGATTGTGGTTGCCCCATTCCCCAGTCAGCCCTATCTTCTGTCGCCCCATTCCCCCCATCCCCATTTCCCTTACTTTCTTGTATGGCAAGATAAATTTCTATGCCCCATTGCTTATATTTCTTATTTCCTAGTTGCATGCAAAAACTTTTTTTTGAACATCTTTTTTTAAAACTTTGAGTTCCAAATTCTCTCCCTTCTTCCCTCCCCATCCACCCTCCCTAAGAAGGCAAGCAATTCAAATTAGGCCACATGTGTATCATTATACAAAACCCTTCCACAATACTCATGTTGTGAAAGACTAACTATATTTTGCTCCTTCCTATCCTATCCTATTCAATTTTATCCAGTTTTCTGGATAACCCTGTCCCTTTTCCAAAGTGTTTGCTTTTGATCACCTCCTCCCC
>JAQQSZ010004026.1:0-14279 GCA_028646595.1 Phalanger gymnotis | reverse complement strand
TGGATCTCTGCGTCCCTGGGTTTCTAGGTCCCTGGGTGTGTGGGTCTCTGTGTAGCTGGGTCTCTGGTTCCCTGGGTCTCCGGATCCCTGTGTCTTTGGTTCCCTGGAACCCTGGATCTCTGCTTCCCTGGTTTTCTGTTTCTCTGGCTCCCTTGGATTCTAGGTCCTTGGGTCTCTGGTTCTCTGTGTCCCTTGATCTCTGCGTCTCTTTGTCTCTGAGTCTCTGTGTCTCTGGGTAGCTTCGTTTTTGGGTCCTTCGGTCTATGAGTCCATGAGTGTCTGAGTCTTTGCCTGCCTGGGTCTCTCCATCCCTGGGTCTCTGTGTCCCTGGGTGTCTGGTTCTCTATGTCTTTGGGTCTGTGAGTCTCTGTACCTTTCTGTCCCTTGGTCTCTGGGTCTCTGTGGCTGTGGGTCCTGGATCCCTGGATCTCTGGATCCCTGGTTTTCTGGGTCTCTGGGTCCTTTGTTTCCTGAGAGTCTGGGGCCCTCGCTCTCTAGGTCCTTGGGTCTCTTTTTCTCTGAGGCCCTATGTCTCTGAGTCTATGCATCTCTGGTTCTGTTGCTCCCTTGGTCTCTGTGTCCCTTGGTTTCTGGGTCTCTTTTTGTCTGAGTCTCTGGATGTCTGGGTCCTTGGGTCTCTTGGTCTTTGGGTCTCTGAGGCCCCTGGGTGTTTGAGTCTTTGCCTCCCTGGGTCTCTGTGTCCCTAGATCCCTCAGTCTCTGAGTCTCTGTGTCTCTGAGTCTTTGCCTCCCTGGGTCTCTGCATCCTTGGGTCTATGTGTCCCTGGATTTCTGTGTCTCTGGATCTCTGGTTCTCTGAGTGTCTGGGTTGCTCGGTCTCTATGTGTCCTTGTCTTTGCGTGTCTAGATCCCTAGGTTTCTGTGTACTTGAGTACATGGGTCCCTGTGTTTCTGGTTCTTTGGGGGCCCAGAACCCTTGGTCTCTGTGTCCCTGGGCCCCTGGCTCCTTGGGTCCCTGGGTCTCTTGTTTGCTCGGTTTCTGGTTCTCCGGTTCTCTGGGTACCTGTTTCCCTGGGTCTCTGGTTTCCTGTGTCCCAGGATCAGAGTCTGGGTCCCTGCCATCTTGGGTCTCTATCTCTCTGCGTGTCTGGGTCTCTGGGTCCCTGTGTCTCTGAGTGTCTGGATCTCTGGGTCTCTGCTCCTCTGAGTCTCTTTTTCCCTAGATTCCTGTATGTCTGAGTCTCTGGGTTTATGTTTTGGGCGTCTCTGAGTCTCTGTGTGTGTG
This sequence comes from Phalanger gymnotis, assembly GCA_028646595.1. Taxonomy (NCBI): domain Eukaryota; kingdom Metazoa; phylum Chordata; class Mammalia; order Diprotodontia; family Phalangeridae; genus Phalanger; species Phalanger gymnotis. Next base: position 13,034 of record JAQQSZ010004026.1, on the reverse strand, counting down.
GGTCCCTAGGTGTCAGGGTTTTTGTGTACCTAGGTCCATGGTTCCCTGCATCTCTGGTTCTCTGTGCCTGTGGGTCACTGTGTCTCTGGATATTGGGGTCTCTGTGTCCCTGGGTCTCTGGGTCCCTGTTTCTCTGAATTTTTGGGTCTCTGAGTCTTTGCCTCCCTGGGTCTCTGTGTGGCTGGGTGCCTGAGCACATGGGTCCCTCGGCCTCTGGGTATGTGGATCTATGTGTCTCTGTGTCCCTGTGTCCCTGTGTCTCTGGGTCTCTGAGTGTCTTTGTCACTGGGCCTCTTCATCCCTGGGTCCCTGGCTCCCTGGGTTCCTGGGTCTCTGGTTCATGGGGTTCCTGTTTCTTGGTTCTTTGGGTCCCTGGCTCCATGGGTATCCGTTTCCGTGTTTCCTTGGGTTTCTGGGTCCCTGCGATTCTGGGTCTCTTCCTCTCTGGATGTCTGAGTCTCCGGGTGTCTATGGTTCTGGGTCCCTGGATCCCTGGATCTGTGCTTCCCTGGTTTTCTGGGACTCTGTGTCCCTCGGTCTCTAGGTCCTTGTGTCTCTGGTTCTCTGAGGCCCTGTGTCTCTAAGTCTATGGATGTCTGGTTCTCTTCTTCCTTGGGTCTCTGTGTCCCTTGGTCTCAGGGTGTCTTTGTCTCTGAGTCTTTGTGTCTCTGGGTACCTTTGTTTCTGTGTCCTTGGGTCTATGAGGCCATGAGTGTCTGAGTCTTTGCCTGCCTGGGTCTCTCCATCCCTGGGTCTGTGTGTCCATGGGTGTCTGGTTCTCTGTGTCTTTGGTTCTGTGAGTCTCTGTACCTTTGTGTCCTTCGGTCTCTGGGTCACTGTGGGTCTGGGTCCCTGAATCCCTGAGTCTCTGGTTCCCTGGTCCCTGGATCTCTGCTTCCCTGGTCTCCTGTTTCTCTGGGTCCCTTTGGTTTCTAGGTCCTTGGGTCTCTGGTTTTCTGAGGCCCTGTGTCTCTAAGTCTATGGATCTCTGCTTCTCCTCCTTCCTGAGTCTCTGTGTCCCTTGGTCTCTGTGTCTCTTTGTCTCGAAGTCTCTGTGTCTCTGGATACCTTGGTTTCTGGGTTCTTGGGTCTATGAGTTCCTAGGTGTCTGAGTCTTTGCCTCCCTGGTTCTCTCCATTCCAGGTCTCTGTGTCCCTGGGTGTCTGGTTCTCTGTGTCTTTGGGTCTCTTAGTCTCTGGGCCTCTGAGTGTCTGTGTCCCTGGATGGCTGAGTCTCTGCGTCCCTAGATCTCTTAATTTCTGGGTACCTTGGTACATGGGTCCTTTGGTGTCTGGCTTTATGGATCTCTGGGTCCCTGTGTCTCTGGGTCTCTGTTTCCCTGGGGCCCTGGCTTCCTCGGTTTCTGGGTCGCCGGGTTTCTGGCTCTCTGGTTCTCTTGGTCCCAGGGTCACTGTGTCCCTTGGACCATGGGTCCCTCTGATTCTGTAACGCTATGTCCCTGTGTCTCTGGGTCTCTGAGTGTCTGGGCCTCTGAGCGTCTGGGTCTCTGAGTCTTTGCATCCCTGCATCTCTGTGTCCCTGAATGTCTGCGTCTCTATGTCTCTGGTTCTCTGCGTCTCTGGGTCTCTGGGTGTCTGGGTCTCTGCATCCCTAGATCCCTGGCTTCCTGGGTACCCAAGTAAATTGGTCACTGCGTCTCTGGGTCACTGGGTTTCTGGTTCTCTGGATCTCTGGATCCCTGGGTCATTGTGTCCCTTGGCCCATGGGTCCCTTTGTCTCTGTGTCTCTATTTCCCTGGGTCTCTGGGTCTCTGGGTCTCTCGATCTCTGAGTGTCTGGGTCTCTGAGTCTTTGCCTCCCTGGGTCTCTGCATCCCTGTGTCTCTGTGTCCCTGGATGCCTGGGTCTCTAGTTCTCTGAGTCTCTGGGTCTCTGGGTGTCTGGGTCTCTGCATCTCTAGATCCCTCAGTTTCTGGGTACCTGAGTATATGGGTCACTGCGTCTCTGGGTCACTGGGTTTCTGGTTCTCTGGGTACCTGTGTCTCTGGTTCCCTGGATCCCTGGGTGTCTTAGACCATGGGATTCTGGGTCCCTGCCTCTCTGGGTCTCTGGGTCTCTGGGTCCCTGTGTCTCTGGGTCTCTGGATCTCTGAGTCTCTGTTTCCCTAGGTCCCTGGATCTCTGAGTCTCTGTGGCCCTGGGTCCCTGGCACTCTGCGTCCCAAGTCTCTGTGTACCTGGGTCCCTGGGTCACTATGTCTCTGTGTCTCTGGGTCCCTTGGTCCCTATGTCTCTCAGTTTCTGGGTCTCTGGATCTCTGGGTCCCTAGATGCCTGGGGGTCTGGGTACCTGAGTTCATGGTCCCTGGCTCCCTGGATCCCTGTTGCTGTGTCCCTTGGTATCTGGTTCTCTGTGTCTTTTAGTCTCTGTGTGTCTGGGTCCATGGATCTCTAGACCCTGGGTCTCTGGTTCCTTTGGATTCTGGTTCTCTGAGTTTCATGTTCCCTGGATCTGGATCACTGGGTCTCTGAGTGTCTGGTTCTATGAGTATCTGGGTCTCTGGCTGTCTGGCTCTCTCTCGATCTCTGGGTCATTAGATCCCTGGATCTCTGCGTCCGTGTGTCCCTTGGTTTCTGGGATTCTAGGTCCCTGGGTCACTTGGTCTCTGTGTCCCTGGGACTCTGGATCTCTGGGTGTCTGGGTCTCTGTGTCTCTGTGTGTCTGAGTACCTATGTCTCTGTGTCCCTGGGTCTCTGCGTCTCTGGGTCTCTAGGTCTCTGAGTCTCTGGTTCTCTTACTCTCTGAATCCCTTGGTCTCTGGGTTCCTGGGTCCCTGGGTCTCTATATCTCTGGGTCCCTGGATTTTTAGGTCCCTGGGTCTGTGGGTCTCTGGGTCCCTGTGTCTGTGTGTCCCTGGGTCTCTGGATCCCTGGGTCTCTGGGTCCCTGGCTCTCTGGCCTCCTGGCTCCCTGTGTCCCTGGGTCTCTGGGTCTCTGTGTTCCTGGGTCTCTGTGTCTCTTAATGTCCGTGTCTCTGGGTCTCTGAGTCTCTTGGTTCCTGTGTCTGTGTTTCTCTTCCTCCCTGAGTCTCTGTGTCCCTGGGTCTCTGAGTCCCTGGGTCTCTGGGTCTCTTGATTCCTGGGTCCCTGGGTCCTTAGATCTCTGGGTCTCTGGGTCTCTGGTTCCCTGGGTCTCTGCGTCCCTAGATCCCTGGGTTTCTGGGTACCTGAGTTCATGGGTTTGTGGGTCTCTGGGTCTGTGGATCTCAGAGTCTCTGGTTTGCTGGGTTTCTGGTTGTCTGTATCCCTTGGTCCCTGTATCCATGGGTCCCTGGGACTCTGGGTCCCTGTGTCTCTGGGTCTCTGCGTCTCTGGGTCATGAGATTCCTGGGTCCCTGGATTTCATGGTCTCTGGGTCTCTATGTGTCTAAGTCTCTGGCTCCCTGGTTCTCTGGATCCCTGGGTCTCTGGGTCTCTATTTCTCTGCATCTCTGAGTCTCTTGGTCTAAGCATCTCTGAGTCTCTGCATCTCTCTGTCCCTATATCCCTAGGTCACTGGGTCCATGGGTCCATGGGTCCCTGGGTCTCTGGGTAGTGGGTCCCTACATCTCTGGATCTCTGAATGTGTGGGATTTTGGTTCTCTGGGCCTCTGGTTCTCTGAGGCCCTTTGTCTCTGAGTCTTTGGGTCTCTGGGTCTCAACGTCCCTGGGTCCCCAGTTCCCAGGGTCCTTGGGGCCCTGATTCCATGGGTCTCTGGTTCCCTTGGTTCCTAATCTCCGTGTCCCTGGGTCCCTGGGTCTCTGGGTCTCCGAGTCTCTGCGTCCCTTGGTCTCTGGGTCTCTGGGTTCCTGGGTCTCTGGGCCTCCATGGCTCTGAGTCTCTACGTCCCTAGATCGCTGGGTTTCTGGGTACCTGAGTACATGGGTTCCTGGGTCTCTGAATCTCTGGGTCTTTGGGTCTCTGAGTGTCTGCGTCTCTGAGTCTCTGGGTCCCTGGGTCTCTGGGTCCCTCTGTCTCTGGCTCCCTGGGTCTCAGGGTGTCTGTGTCTCCTAGTCTCTGGGTCCCTAAATCAATGGGTCTTTGTGTCCCTGGGTCTCTGTTTCCCTGGGTCTCTGAGTCCCTTGGCTCATGGCTCCCTGTGTCTCTGGGACCCTTGGTCTCTAGGTCCTTGGTTCTCTGTTTCTCTGAGGCCTTATGTCTCTTAGTCTATGGGTCTCTGGTTCTCTTGCTTCCTTGGTCTCTGTGTCCCTTGTTCTCTGGTACTCTTTGTCTATGATTCTCTAGGTTTCTGGATCCCTGGGTCTATGAGGCACTGGATGTCTGAGTCTTTGCCTCCCTGGGTCTCTTCATCCCTGGGTCTCTGTGTCCCTGGGTGTCTGGGTCTCTGGGTCTTTGGGTCTCTGAGTCTCTGTGTCTCTGAGTCTCTGGGTTCTTCGGTCTCTGAGTCCCTTGACCCTTGTGTCTCTGGCTCCCTCTGTCTCTGGGTCTCTGGATTTCTGGATCTCTGTGTCTCTGAGTCTCTTGGTCCTTGAGTCTTTGCCTCCCTGGGTCTCTGTGTCCCTAGGTCCCTCAGTCTCTGAGTCTCTGGGTCTCTGGGTCCCTACATCTCTGTGTCCCTGGGTCCCTGGGATTCTGGGGGTTTGGGTCTCTCAGTCCCTGTGTCCCTGGTGCTCTGTGTCCCTGGATCCCTGGGTCTCTGGATCCCTGATTTTCTGGGTCTCTGAGTCCCTGGGTCTCTGGGTCTCTTGATTCCTGGGTCCCTGGGTCCTTAGGTCCCAGTGTCTCTGGGTCTCTGGGTACGGCTCTGTTTTTCTTTCATTGTTGGGCTGTCACTCTTGCCCAGCTCTGTGTCTCCCAGGCCTGCTCTGTGCCTGGGGATTAGTGTCTGTGTCTTCCATGCTGGCTCTTTGTGTCTGTCTGTCATTGTCATGATGTCTCCATGGCTCCGTGTCTGTGTCTGTCACTTCTGTTGGGTCTCTGGATATTTCCCTCTGTCTGTCACTCTCGGGCCTTCTGTGTATCTGTGTCATTCCCAGATGTCTCTGTGGCTTTGTGGCTGTCACTCTTGGTCCCTGTAGTTTTAGGTTGTTGTCTGTCTGTCATTCTCAGTCTGTCTGTTGCTATGTGTCTATATCTGTCTCAAGCTGTGTGGATGCTTGTGTTCATGCGTGCGTGTGTGTATGTGTGTGTGTGTGTGTGTGTGTGTGTGTGTGTGTGTGTGTGTGTGTGTGTATGTAACTCTCCTGTAGGTCTCCTTCTACTGCTGGAACCCTGGCCCTGGGCCCACCTTCCTGTCAGCCTTGGTTTGTCTCTGGACCTCTAGGTTGGTCCGTGTCTCTCTGTGTGTTTGCCAGGCTTCTTCTGTCTCCATGGCTCTGGCTGGCTCTGGGTCAGTCTGTGGCTAGTCCTTGTACCACCTGAGCTCAGGGTCCTTGTCCTTCACTCAGTTTAGGTCTGTCCCGAAATTCTGGGGCTTGCTGTCTTTGTTAGGTTGAATCTTTCCTTTGACTTCCTGGGCCTGTGTCTGTTGCTCGTGTCTCCTGATCTTTCACTGTTCCTGGCTTACATGTCTGTGTCTGTTTTCTTGCCCGTCCTGGTCTATTACTGACACTATGGGTAAGTGTCTGTCTCCCTGCTAGTTTTGATGTGTCTGTGGGCTGGGTCTGTCTGTCTCTTTGTTACTGGGTCCCTGGTTCTGTGCTTGCTCTGTCCCTGGGGCACTGGTTCTGTGTCTCTCACTTAGTCTTTGTCTATTTTGGGGTGTCTGTGGATATGTTTCTGTTTCTGCTTGTGTGACTATCTTTGGTACCACGTCTCAGTCTCCTTCTGTCTCTTTGCCTGTATGGCTGTATCTGTCAGTCTCGGTCTTTCCCGGTGAGTTAGTTCTAGTGTGGTCCTGGGCCTCTGGGCCTAGGTCCCTCCTTCTTAGACTGTTTTTGGGCTCTCACTAGGAATCTGTTCTAGGTCTCTCAGTGGGGCTCAGTGTCTCTGTTTGCTTATTGGTCTCAGTCTGTCCTCGGACCTCTGGGTCTGTATCTATCTGTCTGTCAGTCTGGGACTGTCTTTGGCCACCTGGGGTTGTGTATATCTATGGATCTGTCTCATTCAGTCCATGGGCCTCTGGGACTGTCTTCCCATGGGATATCTAAGTCTTGGTCTGGGTCCATCTTTCTGCAGCTGTGTCTTTGCTCCTCTACATGACTCTCATGGAAGCAGCAAGGTGGCCCAGTGGCTAGAGAGCTGAGCCTGGAGTTGGGATAACTCAAGTTCAAACCCAGCCTGAGACACTCACGGTGACCCCGGACAAGTTACACTGCAGTGGCCATCAGGCGTTTCGGAGATTTGTGTAGCTGGTTGTCAATAGCAAGCATTTATTAGGCCCTTCCTGTACTGCCTGATGGTGTGCTAAGTGATAGGGACACAAAGGAAGGCAGAAGCTGCCTTCCAGGAGCTCGTATTTGAATGAGAGAAACACCCTGCTAACAACTGTGTACGTCCATGTTGTATACAGTGTTGAGGGAAGGCACAAGGCACTTAGAAGCCTGGGAAAAGCATCCTGGTGAAGGCAGGATTTAAGCTGAGCCTAGAAAAATAAGGAGAAGGCCAGGTTAGGAAGGGCTTTCATTGCCAACCAGAGGGTTTTATGTTGGATCATGGAAGTAATAGGGAGCCACTGGAAATTGGTGAGTGTGGGGTGGTAGCGGTGGTGACGTGGTCTGACCTTGCCTTCAGGGGAGTCATTTTCCACACTTTGGTGCAGGGAAAGACAATGCACAGAAACCAAGCAAAAAGCAATTTAAGCGGTCCGAGAATGAAGTGATGAGGACCTGTATTAGGGTGACGGTTGTGTTGATGGAATGAATAGTGATAAATGAGAGGTGTTGCAAAAGCAGGGTCAGTAAGGCTTGTCTACAATCGGATATGTTGAGTGAGGAATTGAGGATAAGACCTAGTTGCTGGAAGGTTCGTGGTACCCTCAATAGAATAAGGAATGTTCAGAAATGGGGAGAGTTGGGGGCAGAACTAATGAGCTCTTTTTTGGACGTGTTGAGTTTGAGGTGTCTATAGAACATCTATTTCAGAATACCCAATAGGCAGTTGGTAATAGCTGCCCAGAGCTCAGGAGAGAGCACAATAGAGCTGAGAATTATTAGTGTAAGGTTGGCGATCGAGCCCCTGGAAGTGGACGAAATCACTGAGTGAGAAAACAGAGAGCAAGGCTTTCACCCTCTTTTCTGCCATGGGCCTTTTTGGCAGTCTGGTGATCTGGGGGCGCATGGAGTATCTCGGAAGGGCTAGCACCACTGGGGTGAGACCTTGTCAAAACCCTTTTCAGGGTTGGTCATCCACCTTTGATGTCCACCTGTCACCCAACTCTCTCACCTATGGCTCCAAGAAGCTGTGGCATGTGCAGTGACCACACCCCTGTAAAACCATTTTGGCAGGTAGGCTAAAAACCAGGTTGAGAGTAACCAACAGGCTTCAGACCCATCGGTGCATTAGGGGATGTCAGCCCCAAGCATGTGAAACTCTCCCTGGCAGAATGGCCGCATGAGAACAATTTGTTCCCACGGCCATGAAAGTGGCTGAAGCAGGTGCTGTGGCGTGCTTAGAGCTTCATCAGACACTGGAGATGCCAAGGTCATCCACTGCAACCCGGGCCATTGCCGGGCCTAATTTTTGTCTTGCCACTAGACTTTGGTGATTCTGGAATAGAGAGGGAGGCCAATGACTTTGCACAGCTCTGCCTCATTTAAAGCCAATTCATGGGCAAGTGAAGACATCACCCGTGATATCATTGGTCCTCTTCAAAAACAAAGGACAAACAAGAGACCCAGACCTGATCTGTCACTGTGGCTCTGTGTCTGTTAAAACAACAACCACAACGTAAATGAAGGAAATGCTAATTTTCCGTTGGAGGTTATATAATTTTGATCTTGTCAGAGTTTACAGCCCTCCCCTGAAATGTGTCCATGAACCCCAAAGAGGTCTGTGTACTCCAGGTTAAGAACCACTGCTATGAGGGAGGAGAGCTCCAGACAGAACCTTGGAGGGCATCCATCACAAAGGACACTGGCCCACCATTGCCTAGGGGTTAGCATTGGTCTGTGCCTGTGACTCTGGCAGGATTTGGGTTATGTGGATCTGTCTCTATCTGTGACTGGCTGTGTCTCTATGAAGCTCCGTTTCTGTGACTGGTTGTGTGTTTGTGGCTGTGTATTATGGCTGTGTGTTTGGTCATGTGTGGCTGCCTCTGTGGTTCCTGTCTGTCTCCATGGCTGTGATTTCATTTAGATATGATTGTCCGTGGTGGCTGATTTCTCTCTCCTGGTCTGGCTGCTTTTCCTTGAGTGTGGTTTTGTGTATTACTTTCTAATTTTGGCTGTGGACTTGTGGCATTCTGACCTGTTATACCTAGATGCTTGAGTATGTCTATCTGCCTGACTGTGGTTGTATGTGAATGCGGGTGTGGGTATGTGTCTGCCCATCTGTGGCTCTGTGTGAGTCTATCCATCCGTGGTTATGAATGTTGATGTGTGTGCATGTGCACCTATCTGTGTTTCAGCCCATCTGTAGCTCTGTGTGTGTGTGTGTGTGTGTTTGCTTGTCAGTGGCCATGTGTGTGTACCCATCTATGGTTGTGAATGTGTATTTTTGCGTCCATCAATGGCCATGTATGTGCTTGGCCCACAATAGAAGGGTTTGTGTCTGCCCATCACCGACTCTGTGGATCTGCCCAAGATGGTTGTGAATATGTGTGTTGTGTTCCTATTTGTGGTTATATGTGTATGGGTGCATGTTCAGTGGCCACATGTGTGCCTGCTCAGCTATGAGAATTAATTTATGCTTCTCCATTTGTGTGTGCTTGCCTGTGGCTGTGTGTGACGGTGTGTGTGTGTCTGTCCATCTTTGGCTCTGTGTGTGTGTGTGTGTGTCTGCCCGTCATTAGCCTGTGTCTTCCCACCTGTGGTCATGAATATATATATATATACATATATATATATATATATATATACACATATATATACACACATATATATACATATATATATGCATATTTGCCAATCGGTGATTCTGTGTATATATGTCTGTCCATCAATGGCCATGTATGTGTCTGCCCAGCTACTAAAGTGAATTAGTGTGTTTGTGTGTGTGCTTTTCAGTGACTGTGTGTACATGACTGTGGTTGCGAGTTTCTGTGTGTGTCTGTCTTAAGTGGAATAGCCCTGGTAATGAATGTGTGTATGTGTGTGTTTATGTTTGTGTGTTTGTGCCTATCTGTACCTGTGTATCTGCCCTTACAGCCATGTGTGTCTGACAATCCCTGGTCATGAATGTTTGTGGTATGCATGTGTGTGTGTGCGCGTGTATGTGCCTGTCTGTGGCTGCATATGTGTGTATGTGTCTGCCCCTCAGTGGTCCCTTGTGTGTCTCCCCATCCACGGTCATGAATATGTGTTTGTGTTGTTATGTGTGTTGTGTGTGTGCCTGTGGCTGGGTGTGCATGTGACTCTGTGTGTCTGCCCTTCAGTAGTTGTGTATGTCTGCCCATTCCTGATCATAAATATATGTGTTTTCTGTGTGTATGCTTGTCTGTGGCTCTGCATGTCTGCCCAGCCATGGTTATGAATGTATATTTGTGTTTTGTATTGCATGCCTCTCTTTGGCTGTGTAGGGCTGTGTGTGTGTGTGTGTGTGTGTGTGTGCGTATGTGTTGTGCATGTGGGTCTTTCTGTGGCTGTGTATGTGTTTGAGTGTGTGTGTCTGCCTATCTGTGATCGTGAATGTGTATGTTCCCGCATGTGACTGTGTATGGGTGTGTGTCTGTCCATCTGTGGTCATGAGTGAATGTGCATTTGTGAGTGAGCCTCTTTGTGGCTGGATGTGAGTGTGGTTGGTGCACACCTCTCTGTAACTCTGTGCAGGTATGTGTGTGCCTATGCATCCTAGTCCTTGTCAAGGCTCCACTTTTCCCATTTGTACAAATGATGGGTCTTGAGGCCCAAGAGACCTGCCTTGCCCCATAAAGGTGGCCTGAACCATTTATCCCCTACAGCCCTGGAGAACTCTGACAAGGCCCCTTGGGAAGATTGAATCATCAAACCTCTGTCTACCTCAGTTTCCTCATCTGTAAAATGGAGATCACAATAGCCCCTACCTCCCAGAAGTGTTGCGATGGTAAAACAAGGTAATAATTGTAAAGTGCTTAGCAAACCTTAACGTGCTTTATAAATGCCAGCTATGATGGTGATGATCAGAGGGGTCAAACGTGGCATGCTGCTCACAGCACTTCTGGGTGCAACTGAACCAGATTCAAATGTCATTGGGAAATGATGAACAAAAGAAGAAAACAATAAATAAAAACATAGATGACATCACCTTTGCAAGCCAAGTCGATATCCAGCCCGCAGGGATCCCTGTGAATGGTTTAGCAGCCCCCATTTCTGTGCCAGTTTAACGTCACTGATGACGACAGTAATCATGAGAGAAATGATCGAAGCCCTTTTGGTGGAACAAGAGCACAGAAAATGAACAACTGGCAGCTGTCTAGGCTGGCCAGTGCCCATTCCACTCGAGGCTTAGCCACAGTCCAGTTGCTCTGTTTAGTAACGGTGAGAACAGAGGAGGAGAGAGCCCTGCCTTACCCACAGTGGGAACCCAGTAGGAAGAGGTAGGTAGGAAGGCAGGAGCTCACGAAAGGCCAGAAGAAGAGGTACCCTAATTAGCAAGCATGTTTGGAAATCGCAAGGCCTTTGGAATTGGTTCTCAGCCACGGGGGTTCTGCTGGTTTCTTTTTTTTTTTTACATTGAATTTTTATCTTTGTTCTCAATTACACGTAAACAACAGTTTGAACGTTCACTTTTTAAAAAATGGTTCTACCGGTCAAAAGTGTTGAAAAAGTGGGGAAATGAAGAAGGCAGGTGAAACTCCAGTCAGGCATTCTCAATTAGCGTGACTTGCCAGCCAGTTGGTTGGGCTGCATCATATAATGGCAGTAAATATTCAGTCTTATACTTCGGTGCAAGAATTACCATTCCAAAGCTGTCTCAGAAAGGCGGGAGGGCTCCCCTCACTGGAGAGACAGCATGGGCGCCCATTTCTCAGCTAAGGTGGATGATTCCGGTGGTTCCTTCCTTGCATTGGTTGGATTCTGCTCAATCTTTGCGTCAAGAGATATGTGATTCGTGAGGGGTAAGGTGGTATCAGAGTATCAGCCATTGTGGATATTAATGAGGGCATCACACTCTGGTCACTTTTAGTTTTAGGGACCCAAAAGCGCATCCACCCCAAAGCAGGAGGCTTTTTTGCAGGTAGCGTGCCCCTCACCCACCACCCCAACTTATAATATCTAACCTCACATTTCCCCATTATCAAGAATGCTCTTTGGCTGCCAGCTAGGAACTTGTGGCATTTGTACTTTGGGGAGACAGAAAATGACTGTGTTTCACTTCCCGCCTCCTTGTTTTGATAGACGTTGCATTTTCTTTTCTGGAAATTGAGAATCGCTCGAGCCCCTGTAAGTGATATGAGGCAACTGTAATCACAGATGTCCTCCAGCCTTTCCAGCATCCTCATTTCCCAGAATGGTATCATTGATCAGGTTTCATCATGAAACAGTTACTGTTGAGCCTTTGTGTTTTAAAAGCCTCATTGTTCAAATATAGCCTATCTGCAATCTGTAAACCCTGTTTAAAAAAAGTGCCTGGATTTTTAGATACCGGCTCATTTAATTTGTTTGTGTCCCCACATATTTTTTGGCTCTGGGTTTCAGGCTGACTCTAAGGTGTCTATTCTCCTAGTCTCTTTACTCACATACAGTTAGGTAGTACGATGGAAACAGAAAGCCCTGAGTTCAAATCTTGTCTCAGACCCTCACTAGCTGGATGTGGCAGGTGGGAACAAAGTGCCCCAGGGGGCAAGAGAAAATAAAGGGAATAGGGGCAGACTGATAAGCTGGCTTCTGCTGTGACTGGCTGGTGCATGGGGCCCTTGCAAGGACCAAATTCTGCTCCAGGAAAGAAGTCTACATCTCAAGTCTTGTCTTTGTGTCCACGATTTGGGCTACCTTTTCTCTCCCATCTCAAACTATAAAATAGAGGTGCTCGCTGCAAAACAGTGTCTTTTCTCATTGGCCTGCCCCTTGTACAGCAGGCAGGGCTCAAGATGATGTCAGTTACAAATCTCATTAGAATTTAAGTTCCTCGAGGGCAAGGACTGTTTCTACCCTTCTGGGTAGCCCAGTGCCTAGTACAAAGCAGGCATTTAAGACATGTTTGTTGATCCCCTGACTGCCAAACACATCTTAAGGCCGCAGAAACCTTTCTTTGGCACCCTAAACTTCTTGGTATGTAGTATTTCTTTGGAAAAGAGCATTGATTGGCAGGGATTTCAAAAGTTCTGGAGTTAGTGTGTAAGTTAGAAATAGTTTGAATTCCCCTAATCTAAGAAATACTAGACCTCTTCCCTCCCCAAGGACAAAAAAAAGCCACTGAGACTGAGTAATTTTGCTACTGGTTTACTTTAATGCATTAACAGGCACAAGGCATACAGGTAGGCAAAGTTGATGAATTCACAGAGGATTTTCATCTGTCCAGCCAGGTCCTTTCGTACAACTGAGGTTTTTCTTTCCTCCTTCTCTGCCTCTGCTTCTTCCCCCTCCTCGTCCTCCTCCTCATCCTCCTCGTCCTCGTTCTCCTCCTCCTCCTCCTCATTCTTCCCTTTCTCTCCTGCCTTTTCCTCCATCTCTCCTGCCTTTTGCTCCTCCTCTTCCCCCTCGTTTTCTATTTCTTTCTCTTCCACATCCTTCTTATCCTCTTCCTCCTCTTCTACCTTCTCCTCTTTCAATTCTATCTTCTCTTCTACTTCCTCTTTTACTTCCTCTCCCTCCTCTTCCACCTTCTCCTCCTTCCTCTCCTCCTTTTCTACCTTCTCTTTCTCTCTTTTCTCCTCGACTTCCTTCTCCCTTCCCTTCTCTTCTATTTCCTTTTCTTTCTTTTTCTTATTCTTCTCTTTCTTCTCCTTTTCATCCTCATTCTTCTTTTTTGTTTGTTTCTCCATCTTCTCCTTGCTGTCGTG
>JAQQSZ010004025.1:0-14279 GCA_028646595.1 Phalanger gymnotis | reverse complement strand
AGTCTGTCTTTGGCATGGATACCATTCTTCTAATTCCAGTGTCTGGTAGTGAATCCAACTTGCCTTCTCCCCAGGTTGTGTTTTGGCATCTAATTAGGACTGCTGCTTTGCTGTTTCCTACATTCAGGATCTCTTCTAATCCTCAACACTCCCAGGTGTCACCTGACTGGTCCTGAATCATTAACCTCTGCCTCACCCCAATCCCTAGACCAAACATGATGTTTTCCAAGTAATGGAAGGAGAAGGGAGAGAGAAGGTGAAAGTGAAATCTGCCATTTGGACAAGGACTTGGCAGGAGAAGTTGATAACTATGGCTAAAATTTAGTATGGCAACCTAAATACGGCTTACTTTTATCTATGTTTTCCTGCTTCACTGTTACTAGCAATGATTGAAGATTTACCTGACCATGAAACTGGACTAGGGTTTTGGACAATACAAATTCTTCCTGTCCTCTAAAAGGTTATATTCCTAACTTACACTTTTGTTTTCAACTTTAAAAAAATGGCCAAAACTGTAAAGAAAATAATATTCTGGAAAAGCAAAAAAAAACATAGGGAAAATTATAAGAGAAAAAGCAGAGAGACACAGAGAGAAAGACACACACACACACACATACACAGAGCAAGAGAGATACACAAACACACAGAGAGAGCAAGAGACAGACAGATAACAGAGACAAAGAGAATGAGAGATAGATGCACAGAGAAAAAAGTGGGAGAGAAAAACAGACACACAGAGATAGTCACAGAGAGTGAGTGCAAGAGCAAGAGACAGACAGATACAGAGAACAAGAGACAGACAGCAACACAGAGAGCAAGAGAGAGACAGAGCATGAGAGAGAAACAGGCAGACACAGAGAGCAAGAGAAAGATCAAAAGAAAAACAGACATACTAAGGGGAGGAGGAGTAGAAGGAAGGAGGGAAGGAAGGTGAGACAGATGGAGACAGAGACAGACAGAGAGAGAGACAGACTGACTATTTCCATTAATCCAGTTTATTCATCAGTAAATTTCTAGTGACAAATCAATTTCTAGTGAAAAAAAACCATATTAGTAGTTAAAGGGACCTTATAAATTGTTAGGTCCAACCACCTCATTTTACTTATGGTCCAGAGGGGAAAAGTGATTTTTCCCAAGGTCACATGACTACACACACATGGTTGTGTGTGTATGTGTGTGTGTGTGTGTGTGTGTGTGTGTGTGTGTAAAAAACGAAGTTAGATCTAGAGCCTAGATCTCCTAACTTCTAGTCACAGTCATTGCACAGTGACTAATTTCAGTTCTGTGCCTGATTTTAAATCAATATATTGTGCAGAACTGTTGGTGAAGTTGTGAACAGATCCAATCATTCTGTAGAGCAATTTGGAACTATGCCTAAAGGGCAAACAAAATATGTATACATACCCTTTGATCCAGCAATGCTACTATTAGGTCTGTGTCCCAAAGAGACCATAAAACAGGGAAAAGGACCTACACTTGCAAAAATATTTACAGCAGACCTTTTGATGGTGGCAAAATATTGGGAATTAAGGGAATGCTCATCATTTGGGGACTGGCTGAACAAGCTGTTGTATATGAATGCAATGGAATACTATTGTACTATAAGAAATGATGAGCAGGCAGGTTTCAGAAAATCCTGGAAAGACAAGTACAAACTGATGCACAGTGAAATGACCAGAACTGGGAAAACATTGTACACAGTAGCAGTAACATCATGTGACGATAAACTATGAATGAGTTCTTCTCATCAACACAATGATCCAAGATAAGTAAAAAGGTCTCACGAAGGAAAACGCTACCCACATCCAAATAAATAACTGATGGACTCTGAATGCAGATTGAAGCCTAATTTATCCACTTACTTAAATTCTTTTTTGTGTTTTTTTTCTTTTGATCTGTTTCTTCTATTACAACTGTGACTAATATGGAAATATGTCTTACATGATAGCACATGTATAATTTATATCAAATTGCCTACCATTTTCAGAAGCGGGGAGGAGACGGAGGGAGAAAAATTTGGAATCCAAAATCGTGTAAAAATGAATGCTAGAAATTGTCTTGACATGCAATTGGGAAAAATAAAATACTATTAATATATGTACATATATGTATATATATATATGTGTGTGTATACACACATACACACACAGACACACATACACATTGTACAGAATCATCCTTAAAACAGACTGGGAAAGTCTAAAGGAACTTTAGAGATTATTTAACACAACCTAATTTTTACAAATGACTGTGCAGAGGACTGGAGAATTGGTATATCGGACTTGTCCAAGGTGTAGCTATGAAAAAAAAAATTCCAGTTAGATTTTTGCAAAACACTTCGAGTCTATCTAGGGACTATGTTTTGAGGACATGGGGTTCAGGGAGGTTGGTATGAAAAGATAGGCAAGGTTACAGAACTGAGAGTAGAACATAGGTCTCTTGACTCCAGTGCTTAGCACAGTGCCCAGAACATAGTAGGTGCTTAATAAGTGTGGATTGATTGACTCCTAGAAAAGTATTCCTTCTACTCCTCCCCTGCCTGATATGTGACCATTGTTGAATTCGGTCATAGGCTTTAACTTCCCAGGGAATTTTGTGGGCTATTATTAATTATCCTTCAGATAACTTCCCAGAAGACAAAAACAATGAAGGTTTGAGTAAAATTATACACTAATACTAAGAGCAACCATCTGCCCTATACAGCCTATGACCTTTGGGTTAGAATTCAAGGGTCTCAATCCCTCATTCCCACCTGAATATCATCATTCTCTATCTAACCCTAATCATCCTTAGGTGAAGACATCCATGATTCCTTTCATTTCACCACACGAATTTGCTTTAGTCCTGGACTTGATGAAACATGAAATGCTATTGTGTGGGTTGTTGAATCCCCCACATACCTTTTGACATGAGCTATGCATCACAAGTTCAACACACCCAGGGACCTCCCATATAATTATTTATTCTATATGCCTCAATAAGAGGCAGCATCGTGTTGTGGATAGGGAGCTGTCCTTAAGTGAGGAAGTCTTGGGTTCAAGTTTTGTTTTTGATATATAGTGGCTATGTGACCCTAGGAAAAGTAAGTAAGCCTCTATTTGCCTCAGTTTTTTCAACTATAAAATAGGAATACCTTCTAAGCTTGTTGTCAAAATCAAATGAGATCTTAACATAGTACATGTCACAGTAGTCGTTTAGTAAATACTTATTTTCTTCCTTCATTCCTTCCTTTCTTCTTTCATTCTTTTCTTTTTTCCTTCCTTCCCTCTTTCCTCCCTTTCTTCCCTCCTTCCTTTCTTCTTGTCTTTTTTCCTTCCTTCTTTCCTTCCTTCCTCCCTCCCTCCTTTCCTTCCTTCCTTCCTTCCTTCCTTCTTTCCTTCCTTCCTTCCTCCCTCCTTTCCTTCCTTCCTTCCTTCCTTCCTTCCTTCCTTCCTTCCTTCCTTCCTTCCTTCCTTCCTTCCTTCCTTCCTCTCAGTGCCCTAGGCAGCTCTCTAAGATTATGCCCATAAAATAAGTTAGAGAGGAGTTGTTTATCATATGATCTTTAGTGGCAGAGGAAGTTCCTTACTTTGATGAAATCATAGGTCAGTATTAAAAAAAAAAACTTCCAGTATATCCAGGACATATTTTGATGACATTTGAGGGTATGCGAGGGTGGGGGCAAGGTTAATGATTTATAGCCCCCCAGTACCTTTGTGTGGAAGAGATGTTGCATATAAAATTATTCACTGGAGATGTTTGCCAAAGGGATGGATCCTAATTCCTGGATGCCTGTATGGCCTTTCCCTTCAGCTTCACACATGTATTTAGATAAGTGCCCCTGGCAGGGCCTGATTACTGCTTGCTAAGCCACACATTTCAGCTTATTTTGGTCTATGATTTTGAGTATCAGCCTAATCCAACTGTTTCCACTCCTAACTGCAGACTGCACGCCTGAGGTTTCTTAAAAGGAGTACAAGGAGCCATTTGACTGGTTGTCATTGAAAACGGAATAACCTAGACTGTCCAATCTCTTGATCTCCCTTAAAGATGGTGCCTTCCCTCTGTTAATTATCTCCAGTTCATATCTTGTTTGTACATAATTGTTTTCATATTATCCCCCTCCCCATTAGACTATGAGCTCCTCGAAAGCAAGGACTGTTTTTTGCCTTTCTCTGTATCCCCAGTACTTAGCATAGTTCATGACACATAGTAGGTGCTTAATAAATGCTTGATAATATTGACCTACTGAATAAGGAACAAGCCTTTGGAAAGAGACAAGAGACCTCATCTCTTTTAATAAACATTTCCCTCCTCTTAGCCTCTAAGATTTGGAAGCTGTCTTACTTGCCCTCCCTTCTTTCACTTTCCTCCCCATCCCCCACTCTTTCCTCAGGAGAATTCTGATCTCATCCAAATTCCACTCTGATACAATAATTAGTGATGGAAAGTCTCCTTGCCCAGTAACTAAGACTTTGGCACAGTTGTCCCCCTGAATCCTTTCTTGGAAAAGCAGATGTGTGTTCATGTCAAAAGGATGACCATCTCCAGATCTGCTCAGTTCTTGGATAGTCTGCCAATGTCTTTATCATGGACTCTAGCTTCCATGTTGATTCTCCCTAAATGCCCACCAGACCCAAGCAACCTACAGACATTATATCCAAACAAGTAACTGCAGGGCACCACGGATCCCCTTGTTTCATGTTTCACTGGTACCATTAAAGGGCTACCTTGTTCCAGTCAGTTTCTGTGGTCTTGCTATGACACTGAGGATGATGTAAGTCCCACTTTGCTTAACAATAAAATTGGACTCAGTTGGGTCTTTTCTTTGTATTCTTGTTTTGTTTTTCCATATTACTCTATTGTGGCTGTTCCATTATAAGGTAATCTCCTGAAGGTCAGAAACCTCATTTATTTCCTGCCACTATTCCCACATTGCCTAGTAGAGGGCTCTGAACTCAGTAGCCTGAGCGATTCCTTCATGCATGCATTCAGCATGTAGTTATTAAGCTCCTACTATATTCCAAATGCCAAAATAGTCCCTGCCCTCAAGGTGCTTACCTCTATAAGATATTGTTAAACAATAGTCAAGAAGTCTTCATTCAGCCTCAGACTGCCCCCAAGAGCATTTCCAGTCTTGAACTCTTGCAATATTCCCATGGGAACATACAGAGGGGACAACCCAAGAAGTGACTTTAAAAAGAATGTGAAAAGAAGTCTGTCCTTTAAGTTTCTTTTACATATAAGGTTGAAACTGACAAAGGCCCTACCCACTGACCTGAATTCTTTATGTCCTACTGGGAGGGAGAAATATGAAGTGGGAATAGAGGTGAAATGGTTATTTTGGTCAGAAAGGCATTCACATCTGGCCTGAGGAGGAGGTAGGGAGTGTTTCAACTAGCCCATTGAAGAAACAGAAACTTTGCTAGGAAATAAAAAAAAAGATGTAGGGAGGAAATGGAAGTGAAATCACAGCCATATTGGAAGAGAAATAGAACTGGAGGGGGAAAAACCCACTTATTCTGTTCCTTTCTCTTCTTCTGCCCTCTTCCCCATAATCACGGCTCAACTATTTCCATATGTAGTTTAGGATGTGGCACAGGATAGCAACTAAAAGAGCTTTTAATTTCCCTTTCCTTGATGAGAAGATTGACATAACTCAGGGATAAGAAGGACCTGAGCCAACTATTTTACAGAGAGAGATCTTATCCAGATACCTGATTTCTACATGACTGCAGACTTACCAGCTGGTAGATCCAGTGGCTCACTAGCATTTTCTCTCCACCCACTGTCCTGTTGGCACAAACATCACTTACACCTACTCTTGCATGTGTGGAAAATTTTTATTTCATTGTTACTCACTTCCCCAAATCATATTATAGATTGATCAGCTTTCATGACTGTCAGTCTAACAAGTACCAATCCCCACCGTTATCTTAGTTGGGTCACATGGTTTCTTTAGATAGGTTTACCTGTTGACCCCCCCCCCACCTCCACTCCAGGTGAAGCCAACTGAGAAGAACCTCTCTGATTCTATAAAACTCAGTATTCCCAGATGGTCAGGTGAGTAGCTCCAATAGACACACCAGCATTCTGCTCCTATTGTGCTTAACCCTGTTCTTCTGTATCCTGTTTTCTTCAGTGCCTTAGTGGCTGGTTCTTTCTAATACCTCCATTTGGCATACTGATGTTGGTGCTCTTTTCCAGATGTTACACATCACATCTTAAATATTAAAAACCATTTCCTCTAATTTGCTACCAACAAGCCCATTATCCTTGGAATTCTATCTCTTATTTGCTTCTTCCAGAGGAACCTCTAGTTGCCTGCCATCTTGCCTATCAAGATAACATTTCTCATATATCCTTGTAATGGCAACTTTCAATTAATGGCTGTAATATTGTCTGATGCTTTCAAGAGGGGCAGGGAACCTGCAGCCTTGAGGCCTAGAGGAACCCCATCTGCAATATCATAGAATCTTAGTTTTTGAAGGAACCATAATCCTTTTACATGACACATAGATCTTTTCAAAGAAAGATTTGGAAAAAAATCAGTAGCTGCTTTTTTAACCTTTTAAAGGTTTATTGATGTCTTTTGTTTCTTATATCAAACATGAAACTCTCCCTTGTCACAAAGAAAAACAGATAAGCAAAATCAATTAACATAGTGATTGTGTCCAACAGGTAAAACGCCATTCAGCATCCATAATCTGCCCCATTCTACCAAGAAAAGAGAGATCATCTATCTTCAATCATAATACTCATTATTGCTTTAATCTCAGTTCAATGGCTTTTTCATGTTACTTTCATATTGTAATAATCGTATATATAATTATTTTTTTTACTCTAGATCAGTTCATACAAGTCTTCTCATGTTTATCTGAATTTCTAATAGTTTTTATTCCTCATGGTACAATAATATCCCATTGCATTTATATACCAACGAGTTGTTTAGCCATTCACCAATTGATGGGTACCTACCTTTTTCCAGGTTTTTTTTAGCTACCACAATAAATTCTGCTATAGATAGTTTGCTAAAGATCACCAATTCATATAAGAGAGCTCGTTATAATTTTAGATATTTCTAAGCAAGTTTTTCTTTAAATCAAGTTGAAGTCTGCCTCTCTACAATTTCTGCCTATTTTTCCTATTTCTATTATCTCAGTCCAAGTAAAATAAGGCTGATCCCTTTTCCATTTAACAGTCACTTAGATCCCTAAATACAAATGACTTGTCTCCTCTAAGTCTTCTCCCAAGTTTCGTCACTTGATTGTCTGATGGCATAATCTCAAGTTCCTTGACCACTTTAGTTGTCCTCCTCTGTGCATGCTACAGATCAAAATAAAATCTGGCACTCAGAATTAAGTAAAAGGCACCAGATGTGATCTGATTGTGGTAGAGTATGCCATGACTATCATATCCCTTATTCTTGTCATGATACTTCCACTAACGCAGCTAAAGATTGGATTAGCTTTTTTTGGTGGCCATATCACAGAATTGATGGATATTGAGCTTGCAGATCATTCATTGTCACCTAGTTGTGTATCCCCCTTTCATTTTTTGACTGATTTTTTAAAAAAACCTAAAATGTAGGAGTTTATATTTATTCCTATTAAATAATTGTCTTATGAGAAATGAAACAAGATGATAGATTAAGAGGTAGCAGCAAAGCCCAGTCATTCTTTGCATCTACTCTAGTGAAGACCTATGAACCAGACCAAGTCTTGACAAAAAAATGCAAGGAAAAATCAAAATGACTCGCTTTTTCCCAGATCAGGTAGGCATAGGGAGACAGAGGTTTGCAGACACTAGTAACAAGGTTAAACTAAGAGAAAATAATGTAGAGTCTTCTAGCAAGGGACTGAACTGAGATCTTCAGCTTCACATTAGGATAGCAAGTGGTCCCTGTTCCAGCTAACTAGTTGCTTTGTTGCTCATATTCCAGAGCTGGGACATAAATCCAGTATAGACTGAGGAGGCAAACTGTGAATGTGGATAACGGACAAGGACAAGGAGAATTTGTGTTCCTGAGGCAAAAGCAAAAGTAAGCAATAGTTAATGTGGTTTTGATCTTGCAGTTATCCTTGGATCTTGGATTCAACTGTCAGTCAAGTCTGAATAACCAGGGAAGGTAGCTCTGATGAAGGAGAAAGGCTGAAGTAGCATCACTCTAAACCAGAGCTGGCTAGCTAGCTGACAGAAAAATTGTCCAGTAACCTGAGCTACTGAGTGCCTGAGCTCCAACCAGGACCAAGTCTATTGTTGTGTCACCCTGATGTGACCCAGGAAGAGTTCATAGGAAGAAAAAAATGCAACAAAAGAAGGAATATAGAGGATTACAGAAGACAAAATGGGCAGTTTTGATTACATGAAATTTAGGAGTTTTTTGAACAATCAAAATCTATGCAGCTAAAATTAGAAGAGAAACAAATAACAACTGTTTTTTTTTCCTGATAAGGGTCTTTTTCCAAGATATATAAGGAACTGATTCAAATTTTAAAGGAAAAATAAAAGCCATTTCCCAACTGATAAATGGTCAAAGAATATGAACAGGAAGTTTTCTAAGGCAGAAATCCAAGTTCTCAATAGCCATATGAAGAAAATCCTCTAAATAACTAAACAATTAGAGCAGTGCAGATCAATGCAATTCTGAGCTTCTAACAGAAAACTCTTCAGACTGGAAAAGCTGATGAAACAAAGAAAACAATGAGTTAGGAGTGGCTGTGGGAAAATAAGCACATTAATTCATTGGAGCTATGAATTATTGGTCCAGCCATTCTGAAAAGCAATTTGGAACTATGACCAGAGGGTTACTGAACTATGCATGCCCTTTGACCCAACAGTGCCTGTGCCCTGTGGATGTTGGAGAGTGGAGTGGAAAGGGACTTTTGTGTACAGGGTTATGTTGTACTTCTTTTGTGGTGGCAGAGAACTGGAACATGGGCAAGTGCCCAACAATTGTGCAGTGGATGAATGAATTGCAGTGTGCAAATGAGATGGAATGATGTTGCATTATGGGAAATAATGGGGGGAGGTGGTTGAATGTGTCCAATTTTGAAGAGGCCTGAGAGGACTTGTATGAACTGGTACATACTTGAGTGGTGGGAACAGAACCTGGAAAAGTATTTGCTCAGTGCCAACAGCATTTTGGGGATTTCAGAACTCTGATTGGTGCAGTGGCCAAATACAATTCTAGAGGAGCTATGATGGAGCATGCTACCTGCCTCCTGACAGAGATATAATAGACCCAAGGTGAAGGCTGGGACATGTACTTTTTGGCCATGGCCAGTACAACAATTTGTTTTGTTTTGTTTTACTGTATATGTTTGTTATAAAGATTTTGTTTTTTCTTTTTGTTTTTGCAATGGAGGGGGTGGGAGGAAGAGAGAATAGATTTTTGTTAGTCAAAAAAAATTTGGTTTAAAAAAGAAAGAAGAAAAGATCTTATGTGTACAAAAACATTTATAAAAGCTTTTTTGTGGCAGTAAAGAATTGGAAACTAAGGGGATACTCAATATTTGGAGAATAGTGAACAAATGATCACATATAAATATTATTGTGTTGTAGGAAATGATGAAAAGAATGTTTTCAGAGTAAACTCAAAGGGCTTGTATGGACTGATGAAGAGAGAAGTGAGCAGAATCAGGGAACAACTTAAATAATAGCAATATTATGTAAACAAATGTTTTTGAAAGACTTAAGACTCTGATCAATACAAAGATCTGTCATTATTCCAGAGGACCAATGATGAAACAGGCTGATTATCTCCTAACAGAAAGGTGACAAACTTAGGGTGCAGACTTAGATATACACTTTTTAGACATTTCCAGGGTGGGAATTTGTTTTGCATGACTATGCATATGTAAAAAGGATTTTGTTTGTCTTTTTCTTTTTCCAATGGAGGAAGGAAAGAGAAAACAAAAATAGATTTTTGATAATTAAAAATAATAATTAAAATGCATCCTATATCACCTATTGTTCTAGCTTGCTGAGATATTTTGGGATTCTGATTTGGTCATCTGTAATATTGTTGTTCAGTGGTATACATTTTTTGTGACCTCATGGACTGTACTACCCATAGGGTTTTCTTGGCAAAGATACTGGAGTGATGTCATAGTTGAATATTTTTCCCACCCATTAATAGGCCATGTGACCTGCTTACATCAAAGGAACCTAAGTCACATGTGGTAGGAGGCGCCTGCTGAGAGGAAGAGGAAGTTGTGTCACAGGAAATGCTGAGAGAGAGCTGTTATGGCTGTTAATGGCCGTAGTGATAGAGCTGAGGTAAAGAAAGTCGGCCTGTGATAGCTGAGCAGACTGTGATAGCTGTACTGTGAGTTTGTTTTTGGGAAGACCCCAGCAGGGGGTTGGAGAGGTTTTGGGATGCCAAGGCTCTAGGTTGTGATATTGTGTTTTAATTTCCTTGCTGTTATGATAAAGTGGGTTAACTGATTGTGGGAGCTAAACATTTGGTTATGGGATATGGTTATCTGGTGTCTGAATAAATGTTTTACTTCTACCTTCTATATGGAGAGTCTCTCATACTTTGCGATACAGAACTACATAGGCATATTCCCGATTATCGTCAATAATTTATTGCCTTACTGATACAAGTGGTTTGCCATTCCTTTCTCCAACGGATTAAGGCAAACAGAGGTTTAATGACTTGCCCAGAGTCACACAACTAGTAAGTGACTGATGCCAGATTTGAACTCAAGTCCTCCTGACTCCAGAGTGCCAGCCACTGAGCCACCTAGCTGCATTCTTGAGCTACCTAGCTGCCTTGTTTATTTTCCTGCCATCTATAAATTTGATAAACATTACTTCTATGCCTTCATTCAAGCCACTGATTACAATGTTGAATGAAACAAAACCAAGGATAAGTACCCATGACACCCTACTAGATAGCTCTCTGGGTATTATCAATCCATTAATCTCTTCTTTTTCAATCTGGTCTTTCAACTAGTTTCAAATGTACCTAATTTCATTACCCTTTATGTCTCCATCTTGTCCATAGAGAAGTCTTAATATACTTTGTACTTTTTTTAAATGCCTAACTTAAACACATTTTCTATTTTAGTAACCCCATCAAAAAGGAAATGAAATTAATCTAACATGAATTATTCTTATTGAACCTATGCTGGCTCTTATTGATTACCATTTACTTTTCTAAGTGGCCACATTCTATCCCTTTAATAATGTGTTCTAGAATTTTGCCAAGGACCAAGGCCAAGATCACTATTATCCTATAGAATAAAGAATCAGCCTTCTCCTTTAGAAAAAATCAAAAGCATTTTTCCATCCCTTTTCTGTGACACTCCTCCCAAGCTCTACAATTTTTCAAACATCACAGATTGTAGCTCAGAAATCATATCTACAAACTCCTTCAGTACCCCTGAAAGGTTATTTTATTTTTCTGAGTCTGGTGACAAACTCATTAAGAGCAGTTAAGTGCTCTTTTATGACAGACTCTGGCAGCTAGGTGGCACAGCAGCTGCGGTGCCAGGCCTGGAGTCAGGAAGACTCATTTTTCTGAGTACAAATCTGATCTCAGATACCTACTAGATGTATGTCCCTGGGCAAGTCATTTAACCCTGTTTGCTTCAGTCTGCTCATTTGTAAAATGAGTTGGAGAAGGAAATGGCAAACCAATCCAGTATCTTTGCCAAGAAAACATCAAATGGGGTCTGAAAGAGTCAAAAATAACTGAACAACAATTATAATGTACTCCCCATTCTTGGGTTTCAACTGCCTCTTAATTTTCTTTGCTATGTTCTTCCTAGTCGGAGCATCATTTTCATTGAAAGAGATAATAGAACAAAATGAAAGTTGAATAAGCACTTAAATAAATTTTTTTTTCATTTCTTTCCTTCATCCATCCTCAGATACATCCATTGGCTTCCATGTCATCTGCATTAAAAATAGGAGTCAGTTTCCTGCATATCTATAATGGTCTCTTTCTATAGCTGCCCCTTTGGCTTCATCATCAGAATCATTTGCATTTGTGCTGTCAAAATACCATTCTTGAAGGCTTCTCATCTATTCTGAGATGATTTCCCCTGTAGAATCTTAACCAATGAGATACTATCTAGCCCTTATCTAAATTCTTTGTGATTGAAAAAGATAGAAAAGCCAGGCAAAGTCTATTTTAAAGTATATTCTAAAATTCGAGAGAGCGGATTTCAAACTCTAAGATGGTGCTATCACTTTTTCTCAAGGTTCTCATTGCTATTAGTTCAGCAATTTCTTACTCTTTATTGGTAAGGTCCAGAAAAAAAAACAGTTCTCTATTTTCCCTTTACTTTCTAAAGAATAAATTCACTGGCAAGGCAAAACAAAGCAAGAATTTCTTAACTCCCTACTTTGAGTACGTATCTGTATAACTGAACTTCCCTTTCACTAGCATACATTACAATCTTTTCCTGAAAATTGCCATCCATTACCTCCTTCTGGTCAGGTGATCTGTAATTTACTCCCACCACACTTTCTCCCTCCATCGATAATATCTTGAATGTCTTCCACCATGCCTCCTCTTAGGGTCACAGGAGTATAGATCCCAGGCTGTCTGGGGTCTTGGAGATAGCTGACCCTATCCACTTACTTTACAGTGAAGGAAACTTAGGCCCTGGTTTGCTCAAGCTCACACAGCTAGAAATAACTAAAATAGGATTTGAACACCAATCTTCTTGACCGAAAGTGATCTGTCTACTTTTGAATAAAGTACTTTCTAGCATCTTCAAATTCAGGTCATAGAACACAGCCTTAAAAATCTCCATGATTCCCATGAAAATGTGTTAGCTTACTTGAATTAAGATTGCTGACTCACTCCATCATTACTTCAAAAGACATGAGGATCAACTCCAGGGAGATAACATGTGTAAAGCATTTTGCCAAACTTAGGGTTCCAAATAAATATTGCTCTTACTGTATGACAATGACTCTGTTAATGCATTTATGTACATACAAGTTAGGACTTGAATATTAACACTTTTATGTTGTCTCTGGAGAAAGATAGCAATAACAAAAATAATGATGATGATGATGACATCACTCAGTTTCTGAGTGATCGCTTTGTGGATATTACCTCATTTTGCCCTCAAAATGCTGAATGGGAAGTATGATTATCGTCTCTATTTTACGGATGAGAAAACTGAGTTACCCAGAAGTTATGGCTTGCTTAAGATCACACAGACAAAGATCTGTTTTGAACTTGGGACTTTCTGACTCCAAGTCCAATGCTCCATCCACAGCATCACCCAGCTGCCTCAATTACTGGACTGCTTTACTACCATTCTTTCTTTGTCATGCCTACTTCTGTCTATGATAGTGAAATAAGTCAGCTGGTCACGAAGATCTACTAAGCATTTACTTTGTGCCAGGTGCTGTGACAAACCCTGGAGACAGGTCTTGTCATTCAGTTTCCAGTCTTCTTTGGGAGTAGGAGGGAAAGGAGGGTGAATAAGAGGGAGATGACATGTGGGTACCAAGCAGAAGCCTCTAGTGGTACAAGAGGCCAAAGCAAAGGTTCAGTGCTGTGAAGCATCTTCTCTGGCCCTAGACCTAGATTCAGAGTCACCAGGGCACAGACTGAGAACTATGAATGTGGGCTCCAGCGGGTGGGACTCCAGTCCAATCACCGTCTCCCCAACCTATTGTTACACTTATGTCAAGGTTGACATAGTACTTTGACATACATCATCACATTCAATTTTCTAAACAACTCTGTGATATAATCATAACAAGTACTATTTATCCCCATTTCAAAGATGAGAAAGGCCCTTGGTCACAAAGTTGGTGACAGAGAAAGGACTTGAACCTAGGTTTTCCTATATCAACATTCAGTGCTCTGTCCAGGGGCCATCCAGGCTTTCTCAATATGGCCTTGGCCTCTAACATCTCTGGTTTTCTGCTCAAGACTTCATAATTCTTGAATATGCTTTCCAGGTTCCTTCTAGGTGTGACATTTCTCTCCATGTAAATCATCAAATATAGGCAGTAGTCATCATAACCCTGATTAACCTATTCCTGACAAGTTATCACCGAGGCACCATTTAAGCACCTCCAATGACAGGGGAGTTATTCCATCCCAAAATCTACTCTCTCCATACCACTGCTCTTTCCTCATGTCAAGTCTTCCTGCCCACTGCCTCTTCCCCTTTCTCCACTAATGGCTTCACTACTCTGAGACATCTCTGACTTCTCCACCTTGCCCCAGGAGCTCATTATTGAGACAACCTCATCATCCTGCAGGATCTCCTCAGTCTTGGTACTCTGTCTTACCACTATCCTCAGCACCCATCTTC